>JBCJKH010051098.1:0-15220 GCA_039877255.1 Loriculus beryllinus
TCCAACCTAAACTTCTCTTGTTTCGGTTTTAACCCATTACCCCTTGTCCTGTAACTACAGTCCCTAATGAAGAGTCCCTCCCCACCATCCCTATAGGCCCCCTTCAGATACGTGGTCATACAGAAGGCAGCAGGGAAATGAATATGTCCTTGGAGATTTGATGTCCTAACCTTGTAATTCCACATTTCGGAACAAATATCTCTAGTCAGCCTCACTGCTGATTGACACAATTACTGTTGGTATGATCTAGCAGTAATAATGTTCTCATGGGTTGGAACATCTCTGCTAACCTAAGTGCTCATTGGTAACTTGGTTAGAGCAGAGAGCTGCTGCAGGGATGTGTGTGTGTCCTGATGCTGTCAGCTCTTTGTGGTTGATAACAAACTTTGGTATCCCTGTACATGAGTGTGTGCTCCCATTCACTTCCCTTTGTACCAAAATTGCTTAAAAGTGGAGTCCAAGTGGGAGATGATCTTGACGCTGTTGTATTTTCTTTGTGCAGATTGACTGCACAGTAGAATAAAGGCAGCAGACATTAATCTCTGCAAATACTGCATTGAAACTTACTCATGATCTTTTTAACCTGAATTACGTTTAAATTCCAGTTATGTGTGCTGAGCTTCCAGCAAGGCATGCCACGGAGCTGGTTGGCTGAGTAGTCTCAGTCACACAGCCTGAGAGGAACAGACTACCTTAGTGCACAGGCAGCAGCTAAACTTGTGCCACCTACTTGAGAAACAGAGTTTCTAACTTTGTCACATCTCTTAAGGAGAAATCTTAAGTAATAAAACAAAGTTCTAGCTGGTTCCTGATATAAGAGCCATATTGGTAGCTCTTTTTTAAACCTAAAAGGCTACTCAAGCAAGGTTTTATTGCAGGCAACTTACTGTACTGTCTGCTTGCGCTGTGAGCAGCTTGAAGTGTGTGCAAGAAACTGAGTAAAAGTATTCTGGAGGTCTTTGCTACACTTGTGGTGCTACCAGGAAGCACTTTCTGTCCCTGGAAAATTGACCTTAACAGCCCTTAAAAATAATTGAGTAAATCTGTAGCTCTCAAACCAGCTTGTCAGTTCTTCCTCTAAAAAGCAATACTTGGCTTAAGCACGTACTCTGCAGAGCACATCTTGATGTGTCCTGCCTGATGCATCATGGAGAGAGAAACACTTCTGATGTGTCTTTTGCACGCAGTGGCAGCGCTTGCTCAGCGCTGCTGTGAGCAAGTGCAGGTGATGCTCACAGCAGGTGATGCTACACTGAAGCTCCCCAGTGTCCTGGTGAGGAACCTGGGTGTGGAGCTTGTTCTGTGTTTTGTTTTGTTTTATTTTCCTGCTTGGGCTGCCTTTTTGTCTTTTTTCTGATGTGTTGTGTTGTGGGGCAAATTATTTTTGTGAGCAAAGGAAAGGGGAAGAGTCAGAACTGTAACTCGTTTATCAAAAGGTACCCTGAGTGTGTAAGTTTTGCTCACCATTGCACTATTTGCTGTGCCTGGTTACATTCCCACAGCTTAAATGAGACTGTAGAGCTTTTATTAGTAGTTAGCTTGTTGTGTCTTTAGGGCTTCCAGACACAACTAGTTGTTTTAGTTGGGGATATTAATTATGAATCACAAACCTGTAAACAGCTATAGCCAAGAATGTGCACATTTGCAGATATGACTGTTTTGCTGTTCAGCCCTGGGTTAGCTCTGCACTGCCCTCATTGTTGTTACAGAGAAGTGTATGGAAAACATGTTTTTAACCTCCTAGATGCTATTGAGTTCCTGCATAGCAGTCTGTAAAACTGTGGGGAAAATGGCCCTTTCGTTTGCTTTCTAAACAATCTGGTTTAAATATGATGGTTTGAACAGGTGAAGCAAGAACTTTGAGAGGCCACTGTTCAAAAGGCCCTGCTTTTAAGATCGTTTTATAAATACACTTAAAAATTACTTGACTTGAATGTTCTGGGGGGAGGAAAGAGGGTGTTTATTCAGGACAGTCTTACCAGCTCAGCGTTGCTGAGGCTGGTTTTGTTTCTAGTGTTGTTTTCCTGATTTTCTGCAAACAGCAGTACCTGGCTAAGAAATCAAATTAAATTCTCTTCCTATCACAGCTGATAGCAAGTCTTCCTTTTAATTCAGTGGAGCTTACTTTTTCCTCTTTAATGTGGCAAGAGCTTGCTCGCTGCTCAAATAAACAGGATTACTTACATAGCAGGGGTCATAGAAGGCTCCTAACAGGCACTTGTGCCATTTGAGGTTGATAAGATAGAAAGGATAGCAGTGGCTTGGGTTATAGAACTAGTAGAGATGATGGGATATCTGGATTTCTGCTCTGGTCTCTAACCATGTGGCATGAATAGCTCTTAACCACTGGATTTATCAATGTAAATGAGAGAAGTAAAAAAACCCCAAAGATCCCAAAGCAGGTTAACTGCTTTTTTAATTCTCTGGTCATGAATTGTGAGAAAGCAAGAGCAATTTTAGTGCATATGTTAAGTTGTTGGTGTCTGACAAAAAGAGCTGGTGTTTGGGGAAGAGCAGGTACTACCCTTTGCTAGCTGTCCTTTCATCATGCAAAATGTTGTATCTGCCTCTCTTAGACCCTGCAGTCCATGAGAAATTCTGTTTGTGCCAGATGTGGGTTTTGAGGGACACAAGAAGACTGATGAGAGGTGCTAGGCTTGCTTTTTCTCCCAATAGGTTCCCTCTGTCCCTCTACTTTTGATTTTAACTAAGAACTCTTCTAGTACATGTCCACCCACAAAAAAATAAACCAAACCAAAACAAACCCCAACAAATCAACCCTGACAGACTAATTTTGCAGAGGTAATAAAAACTGAATCATAAGTTGGCTTTTGAGAAGTAATTTTCTTAGGAAAATTCTTGAGGCACTTACATTATTGCTCATTTCCTTTCTTCAAAGGTGTTCTGTAGCGCGATGTAGGAGGAAGCACAGAAGGTATGTGCTAGATAATTCGGTTTTTATTGCAAGGTCTTTCATCTGCTTTAGATTTATGTACAAGGGTAAGGGACGCTGTTTTTATCCAGTTTTTCCTCCTCCCCTTCCAAGTTAAGAAACAGATGGTCTGACCTGTGTAAGGCTGCAAGTGTTGGAATTGGCATCAGTGTCTTGAGGATTATTCTTAAAAAAACAGAACCCAGGAAGCATGGTGTCTTTGCTCAGTGTGAAAGCTGGTCTGTACAAAAATAGCAGGCTCACAATATGTGACTGAGACGCTGCCCCTGACCTAAATAAGGAAAGTGATTACCTGATATTGGGAACCTGGCTTTACTTCTAGCCTTTCCTCCTGCCTCCAGGCACTACTCCTACTTACTTTCCCTTCCCCCCATCAGCATGCACTTCACAGGAGAGTTATAGCTTCATGTATGTCATAATCTAGGTGCATCTAAGTCCTGACTGTTACTTGAATGGCAGCTTGCAGGGTGATTGCTTGAAATGGGGCTGGTTTGATAGTTACACATCTAGCGGGAAGGAAACTGATAAAGAGCTGTTGATGGTGAAAGGTGTCTGCCGCATCTAATCTAGGTACAGATGTCTGACCCTCATTTTAAATTGAGCGTAGATTCTTTTAAAGTTAATATTTCCTGAAAATACAAGTAAGTTTATTGCTATTCTTGATCACAGTCAGCTAAATTAATAGTTCTTCACAATGTAGTGGAGCCAAAACCCAGCAGAGAATAAGGTTTTTATTGTTTTCCCTAATGCGTGTATTGATTTCAGAGAGCAATATTGTTGATGAGAAAAAAATAATCAAACCTGAAATGTGTTTAATACCTATTAGGTTTTACTGGTGTTGTCTTTTCAGTTAATGAGATTCTGGTTTGGATCTCAGAATCAAATCAAGCCTTCTCAGTACAATGTAGCTAAGGAGTATTTCTGTTGTAAAAATTGTGCATCGCTACTGTGGTTAAGAGAAAGGAGTCCCTTAAAAAGATGTCAGCCCTGCTGAGCAAATCCTGGGGTTATATATTTGAAGTGGTCCTTGTTTGCATTTATCATAGTGCTTCTTGGTGCTTCTTTATGGATGTAGTCATTGCTTTTACTGAATGAAATTATTGCAAGTCTTGCTTTTAGTTTTTTGTTTATCAGTTTTAACTGTGTTTTACCATTGCAGTCTGCATGGAGGTGTTTGCCTTGTGTTTGCCAGTGGCTAGCCTGCAACATACGTTTTGAACCTGCATTTGTTCTTACTACTTACATTACACTACAAAAATGGACGGGAGAAATTCTGTGGGCTGGATTGTTCTATTAATAGGTAGCCATAACTTTGGCCTATGGCCTGAGCTGCTGAGGGCTGTAGATGCATCCTTAGGAAGGCTGCTGTGTGCTCACTATGTAGTCTCGTTCCTTGGTCATCTGCTGTTGGCCTTGAGGAGAGAAGAGGGTCTCGGTTGGAAGATCTTTCATCTCATCTCTTACAGCAGCTTCTACTCAGCTCTACTTAAGCTGGAGCTGTAGGCGTAACTCTATCCTGTTATTATGGTTTAGAAGTGGTGTTATGTGCTTGTTAAGGCTGTGATAGCAGAGCAGGTGGAGAAGAGGGCTGGTTTGCTCTTTATTGCTGTCTCTCTAGATGAGAACACACAGGAATTAAATAATAATCCACAACTTGGGGCAGTCATAGTTTCCTCCCATACTTTCTGATGCATCCTTAACCTACCTTAATCACCATGCTTCATTCTAACTAAAGTTTGTCATGTCATTTCTTATGTCCTTCTCTGTGCGTGCCATCTGTGGACAATTATCTTGCTTGCAAATGCTTCATCTGTTGGCATTTCCTTAAACAAGAAAGTCTATGGCAAAGTATTCATTTTGTTGCCGCCCCCTTTAAAAAAGGAGTATCTGGCACATCTCTAACTGGAGCCAAACAGTTGCTGAACAGGATGAAAACTGTTTGATCTTGCTTGTGTTATAATATTTGCTACCCTGAGCTGTTACGCTAAGAGCAGCGTTGGCTTTTGTTTCCACATGGCAGGCCTACACAGGCAGCTAGTGTAGTGGATAAATAACATGCTAATTGCAACAGAGCTTGACCCTTCAGCAAGAGTGGAGCTGGCTGCCGAGTGTGTGCTGCGAGGTAAGAGTTTCCATATAGGCAGTTACCACAGAGGAGTTAATGAACTGTGAACACACACCTCCCTTGCTTGTAGTTTACTGCTTGTGTCACCACAGCTCTGTTGGTGCAGCATGCATCTTAACTTTCCCAACTCTTCGATCTTTGGGGTCACATCTGTGCAGTATTCCACTTACGTGACTGTCTGTATGATCATACTTGTCTGCAAGAAACACAAATGTTTGGTGTGACTTAAAGCCAGTCCTAATAATTTTTGGTTTATATGTGAGAAGTCCTTCTTAACCCCTCTTTGTCAAACAAGCAAACCCTCTTACCTGAATGTCAGTTGTAGGTTTTGTTTTGTTTTGTTCACCTTCACCTTAGGATAATAAATCTTACTAAAACCAAAAATAACTTCCCTAAAGGCATTTAGTGCAGATGTTTATCTGCTGCTCCAGTTCAGTCCTGGTGGCAGAAATTCAAATTCCTGCTCCTACCAGTTCATCTGATTCTGGTTCCTAGCTGTAGAGAGACATCCACAACCGTAGTATGTTAACTTTGAAAGGAGTACAATTTAACGCAATGTGTTTTCATCTAGAAACACCTAGGATTGCTGGGGTGTGTGTGGCGTTCATCCGCAATGATGTCTGGTTGCATCTGTGGAGGCTTTCAAGTTGTTTTCAGATCTGTGTGGTATTTTGAAAGCTGACTTGTTTAGCGTTACAGACTGCTCCTCTGTGTTTTGCTGGGGGATTTATATCTTCAGGGGCATGGGACTTGTGCATAGATTTTTGTGGTTTTTGCAAGCAGGTTTGTAATAAGAAGGTGCTTATGGGACTAGACTTTCTCCTAGTGGAGCTGGTATGTTCTAATGAATATTCTTCATGGAGTATTCTTTAATCTCATAGCTAACAGCTCTGGCTTGGCAAAATGAATTACTCCAACAGGGTTTTGAAGTCACTAATGTTTTTCCCCAGCCTTAACTAACCCCATTACACTTTCTGTAGTCTGATCCTCCATTTGTCCAGGCAGCAGTATAAATCTGAACAGGCATGTAGTTGAGCCATTGAAGAAGTTTGGGATGCAGAGCCATCTATAATCAGGAAAGGCACAAAGTGTTGAAACCGAGAATGCTTAGGAGGAGTTGAAGGGTTTAGAAGCAGGTTCTCTATGAAAGGCTCACAAGGAGATAGAGCTTTTTGCGTCTTGTGTCTTAAATTAAGCATATGACAGTAACTTTCAGGGGATGATGAAAATGAGATGAAATTGGGAGGTTTTTCATTTTACAGTTAATGTGAGCTTTTAGTTGAGTCTTTTGGAGATGGGTCAAAGAGGAACTGTGAAGTTCTTCAGCAGGGCAGGCTCAGCTATTTCTTCTGTTTTGATGGAGAAACGGTTCTTGTGCAGATCTTCTCCTGTGGTAGTTCATAGAGCTTCCCTGTTGGAAAAGAGCTAAAAGTGTCCCCTTCTAATCAGCTGAAACACTTTAACCCTCCTGCTAGACTGTCTGCAGATACATCTTCAAGCAAGGTAAGTGTTGAACTTCAGCTAGAAGTAGGTGATTGGGAAAATTAAGAAGATAAAGAAAGTCTGATAGATTGTCCTAGTATCATGCAATTATAGGATGCTTTGGGTTAGAAGGCACCTTAAAGATTATCTAGTTCCAACCCCCTGTCATCAGCAGAGACATTTTCCACTAAACCGGGTTGCTCCAAGCCAGTACAGCCTGGCCTTGAACACTTCCAGGAATGGGGTATCCTCAATTTTTCTGGGCAGCCAGTGCCCATGCCTCATTACCCTCATAATAAAGAACTTTTTCCTAATATCTAATCTAAATCTTGCCTCTGTCAGTTTAAAACCATTCCCCCTTGTCTTGTTGCTACATGTCCTTGTAAAAAGTTCTCACCAGCTTTCTTGTAGCGTCCTTTAGGTGCTGCAAGGCTGCTCTAAGGTCTCCCCTGAGCCTTCTCTTCTCCAGGCTGAGCAAGCCCAACTCAGCCTATCTTAATAGGAGAGGTGCTCCAGCCATCTTTGTGGCCTTCCTCTAACATACAGAAACAGAGTCCCTTCCAGCTCTTCCACTCCAGGCTTTCAGTTTGACTCTCACTTATTGTTTAAATCATGGAATGCTCTTACAGAATTACTAATTAATTTCTCCTGCTGAATTTACACCACTGTGACCGAAAGTGCTTTAATGGGAGCTGCTGCTGACTCACCTCTGCAGCAGAGGAAAGGTGTCCCCCCCGGCAAATATTCAATTTCTTTTTGGAGAGCATCACAACAACTGCTCAGATTTCAGTGGGAAGCTACAGTGCTACAATAGCTTCTACTTAACTTCCATAGGAGCTACTTTCTAATGCTAATTTCACGCTTGATAACTACAGTCCCTTGTTGCCTAGACAACAAGTTAGGGCACCAATGTTCATTACTGCACTACTGGTTAATGAGTCTCCAGTGTTCTGAAAATATTACAGGCAGAATTAAGTGGGTTTATTCACTTTAGTCTGAAGTTACCCCCAACCTAAGAGACCAATTTGCAGAACGTGTCCAGTTAGGAGTGGTACCCAAGTGCAGTAGTGACAGACTAACCAGAACACACAGAGGCATTTGGTGTAGCACTGCCATGGTAAATGCACACATCTGTTTTGATTGTTCTTTTAAAGGTCTGCTGTTTTATGAGGATTGTTTTGTTATCAACAGCAAAACATTTAAAAGTTTACAATCAAGATATCTAGAAATACCCTTCTTGTCAACATTCATGATCTTTTGTAGCATTGTCTAGCTTGGCCAAGCAAGCATTGCTCAACTCTGAGCAATTTCAGAGTGAAATTTTTGTGTGTTTTGCATCCTGTTGTCCCCAAGCTTATTGTAAAACAAATGAGGGGGCACATTTGATTTGATGTCTTGAGGCAACAGTAACATTTTCCAGTAGGAACATGTCAGGGGACCTTTTGCCAGCAGCTGGTTTTGCACCGAGTTCTCAGTTTCCTTTTTTTTTTTTGGTAGAAGGTCTCATTTGTAAAGATTTGTTCAACTTGATTCAATTCACATGTAATTAAGGCAAGAATTCCTTGGTGCTCGGTTGAGAGGGGGCTTTGCTTGTTGATCTTTTCTTTGGTGACTCAACATGGAGAACTCAACACTTCCCTGCCGGGCAGAGACCATTGTTAACTTCTATTCCATTATTATTTTTCATTTAAAAGCTAATTTACTCTTTTTGCCTTCAATCCCTGTCATTCGCATTATTCCAGCTGTTAAGTAATGTGAAAGTTTGTCTTTGGCAGGCTGCACATGTCATCTTGCCTTGGGAAATCAAAAGGGACTATTACATAACAGCTGACAGTAAATTTGGCTCCAGAATGTCATTAAATTAATGAACGTTGAGTTTTCTTTCCTGGTCACAATATTGTTGAGGTCAGAACTAAGAACTCTTTTTTTATGTGGAACCTAGAGTGCATGTAGGTAAATAACAGAACTTCGGGAGCTTTCTGAAGTTAAACAAAACATGCGCCTTTGTTTAAAAACTGGAAATGCGATCCAGACGTCCAGAAGTCATTGTCCCTAAGTGAATTTAGAATAATTTAATTCTTTAATTTTGACTGTCTGTAAAATTACTATTGCAGTTCCCTAAATTTGATGTGGGTTGGTATTTGCCGTCTGAAGGAATCCCAGGCTGCCTGTTGGAATGCAAGAAAGTGTTGTCTGTGTTCGTTTGTAAAAAGTTTTTTACAAAACACCAAAAAGGAACTTTTCTTGCATTTGATTTTCTTCAAAACCAATAAAATTTTGTTATCGTTGAAGTCTAAAGAATTCTAGGACATAGAATACCTAAGAAGAAAAAAAACCATATGCCTGTGTAACTGCTTTTTTATAACATACTTCTAAAAACTCAAAAAGGCTTTAGAATGAAATTCAATTCCTGGTGTACGTGTTTTAAGTGAAACATGAAGCTTTGGGCTAGAATTGCTAAATTTGCCTTTTTATCATTGTAACTCCTTAAGGGCTTCTGTAAGGTGATGGAAGGGAAAACGATCACTTTCATTTAATTTAGAAACAGTTTTGTGTGAAGAAGTAGTTTACCATGTCTCAGAACTCCCTCTTCCTTTGGTATTTACTTCAAGAATAGATTTGGTTGCCCAGGGTGCTGCTGGCTTTGTGCTATGGCTACAATAGCATAGCTATGTTACGTGTTTGCTGTGATGGAAGCTATGTTGTAAGTGCTGTAATACCAATACGAGTCAGAATACATGCTTGTACAAGAAAAATAACTTCACGGTACTATAGTTATTCTTCACATGTTTGTAAATCTGCAATGAGCAAGGGTTTGAGCTTTCATTGTGTGGAGTTTAACTTTGTTTTGTTGTTTGTCAGAAAATCTCTACAGAGGCCTTTATTGGACTAATGAGAAAACAGGTTTCCAGATTGGAGGAGGATATAGTAGTTTGTATGGGTGTGGACTGCTCTTCAGGATGCTGTTTATTATAATACTTAATATACTTAATATTATAAAACTTAATTACTCCTTCTTAATAGAAGAAACTTATTCAATTCATAAGCCATATTGTAATTTTTGTTGCAGTCTGTTAAGAGAAACAGAATGCTAAACACACTTAGGGACATTTTCCCTTTTTTTGTATACATTGGATCAAAATTATGATTCTGGTGTGTAAAATTAATAAACCACATGCATGATGTGGATAATGATGTTGCTACGCAGGTAGTCCATTAAGTTGTCAGTTTGAGGTAGTCTCTAGTGTAGGTGATTTGGATCTTTATGTCTGTGCATTTTAACAACCTTCATATGAACAGAGTAGCTTTGAAGTACGGCCCTTATTGCTTAGCTTAGACTTTAGACTTTTCTTCCACAGTGGGGAAGTGTGTTTTGCAAAACTAATCAGGATCCCAGGGCAGGTGAGCTGCTTAAAACTCTGCTTTGTACTTATGTGTGTACTGGTTAATGTAGCCCAGATAGCAAGGGCAGATGATGTAAAATGTAGATGTAAAAGCACAGAGTAAAAAAAGTGAAATCAAGGATAGGTGGATTTGTTAATAATAAATGGCCGTATTCATGGATTGGTTAGCTTAATAAGCCTGATGCAGAAGTGGAGCCTATATGAGTCACATGCATCCTAAGAAGCAGTGTATTGCTTTTTCAATTATAGGGTAATTTTCTTAAGAGCATACTATTTTTTCTGTATAAGCTGTGGCAAGCTCTTCAGGGTTCCCGAGGCAGTACCTCCTTGTTGATCTAATGGCACCTTCACATTTGGATTGAGTCTCTTTCAGCTGAACTTGCCCTGTTCCTGTTTTTCCATCAAGAAACTGCTGCTTTGTGCAGGATCAAGGCAAGTGACTAATGTTCTCTCAAAATGTATTCAGGCTATGCTTAAAATTAAGAGCAGAATAAGCTCCTTTTAGATAAATTGGTCCTCACAGTCTTCTGCTCGTGCTGCAAGTGGTATAGGCGGAGAGGCTCAACCTGGGAACTGGAATTACAAGTGAAAACCATATGGTTCTGTTTACTCAATATTTAAACCTGTAGGCAGTTTTGATTCACTAATTCTGCTTGCTTTGTATGCATAACCTGCCCTGCTCAATATTCAGAGGCAAAAAGTGTATTAGCACTCATATAAAATACTTCAGTCTGGACATAGTGTTCAATGTGCTAGCCAATTGTACAAAATGTTTTGTTAAATGATCAGGCCCACTGCCTTGGGGCAAACTATTTTATGTGTACTAGAGCAAGATGGTACACTGTGATGAGGGTACACTGGCTAAGGGCTGGCACAAAGAAGGCTAGGGCAAGACTTTGAGTTGCAGAGCCTCCTGAAGGAGCAGACAGTACCCACTTCACAATTTCACCTTTTCCCAGGAAAGTCCCTAAATTGCAGATATGATCTGGGGAATATCAGTAAGAGGTAAACCAAACCAGTTCCTCAGTCTTTCCTCTTGACCACTGCTTGGAATTGTGTGCTGGGCTAGGTGGACCTCTTTTAGTTTGATCTTGCATGGCTGTTCTGCTAGGGAGTTCTTAGTGGAGTGTGAGGACTCAGGTCAAGGTTCCATGATCAAAACTGTAAGGCAAGGTGAGACAATCCTTCCAGAGCTCCTCTTTGTCACTGTAGGATCCCACATTGTTCATTCTCACCCTCCAGTAGTAAACAGAGAGTAGCTATGCACTTCTTTCTGGGTTAGCTTTCTGCATATCAGGTGTCCTGAGGCAGGAGAGGGGCTAGAAAACAACCAGGAGGGGCAACTTAAGGACAGAGATGTCAGTGACTTTGTGCCAGCAGTGTCTGATAAGCATGGGAAGGGCCAATGCTGTGCTGCTGCTTTGCACAGTAGCCCACAGCCTTTCTGCTGATGTATACATTAGCCTCTCTGATAGACTTACTAGAATGATGTTGTAAGTAGTTTGTATCAAGCCTGAAGCACTGCCAGTCTCCCTGCAAGACAGTGTTATGTTATCCTTTTTAAAACCCCTGCCCCAGCCAGATGTCTTGAACATTTGCTGCCACCTATACACTTCTTGGTGTGCCTTAACTGGTGAGGGTTTTGGCACGCTGAGTTAGCATGTGTGCTGTCACACATGCTTCACAAGAGGAAGCTGCCACAACTTCTAACCCTGAAGTTCAGCTGCATACTGTCTCTCAGGGAAGCCGTTATTGCTCTTTACACTGGGTTTTGGATGACATGGGAGCACCCTGACATGACATGGCTCATGCTGGTATAGTTATTGATGCCAGTTTTTTAACTGTAATTTTCAGCAATTGATATATCTTCCTTCTCCTCTCTCCTTCCTTTATACACCATCAAAAGTAAAAGCTGCTTTCAGCCATTTTCAACTTGCTAATTAAGCTTCAGCTGGCAGAAAACCTGGTTGTTTGGGCAGAGGTGGCTTTGCTGGAGTTGCTGCAGTTGGAATGGCCATACCCTGCATAAGGAACTCTTGGTTTGCATCTGAACAGGCTGAGAGCACAGAGTTCAATCCTGCTGATAAGTGAATTAAGCCCCTCTGCTGGTGTTAAACTGTTCCTGTTGGTTGGTTGTAGTGAACTTCTGACACCTCTAAGTGTGTAACTTCACCATGAGAGCTGTATTCTATTGCAGTCAGAACAGTTTTTCTCAAAACCAGTTGATGTAACTTGATGGAAAGTTGATGGAAAGACTTCCACACACATTTGTCTTCTGTCAGCAAGCAAGATCATATTATATGCTGTTGCTACTTATAAAAGCAGTGAATCCTCAACTTATTCAAAGGGATTTTCCCATCTTAACTAGTGCTGTTCTGTCTCCAAAGCTTTACACACCTGTTTCTAGGAAAAATGATGTGTTTCCAATGCCTGCCTGATTTAAGAATATGCTCATAATTTTCATATGGGCCTGCAGACTATTTCTTGAGCCTGGTTAGGTATCACTAACTAACTCTGCATTGGGCTGGGGGTAACTGGGTGACTGGATGAAGTTGGATCCAGTCAAAGACCCATCTTAAAGTTTGCCCTGCTGTGATGTTCCCAGGTCCTCGCATGTGGTACAGCCATCTTGAGTCACACCAGGAGCCCAGCCCAAGTCCAGTATCTAGTAGTGGCAGAGAGCAGAAGTCTTGGAGAATAAAAGAGCAGGGTGTGTGTATAGTAGTATATCCCCACTACACCTTCTCTACTTTCAGGCACCTGCGGCTGCAGACTTTCCTGAAGCAGAAGCAGCATTCTTATATTTAGCAGTCTTCAACTGACTTACTGTCCTTGAATCCATCCAGTTTATTCTTTTAACTCATTTATTTTTATCACCCACAGTTTCCTGTACCAAGCTGTTCTCATCCATAGCTTCAGTGCTACAGTGCTACTAACCTCCTTTATTGTTTTGACCTTGCTATCATACTTTATTTTAAAAACACCAAAGAAATTGGACTGCTTTTAGAGAAGCATTTAGGAAGGCAGGATTTGGAGGTAATCTCAAGTGACAGAGGTATCTTGGCTTAAGATAGTTCTAGCCTGCACCTCGTATAGTGCCTGCTGCTTTACACATTTGAACTGGACAGCTAGATATTCTTGTTAATCTGTGAATGTGATAGAAAAATGTTATTTTAGATATAATTTTAAGCTGTGCTTTAAGCCAATACCTAAAAGTAGTTTCAGTATCTTAGGTGAACAGTGTTCATTGTTGTCTTGATTCAGTCCACCTGTAGTTAGACCACCAGCCTGGCTTTGTCTGGCTGAATTCCTCACTTCCTAAATTGACATTCCTTTTCTGAAAAGAAAATAAGAATTATCTTCATTTTTATTCATTTCTTTCCCCCCTTTTTTTTCTATGCCTTTTAATATCAGTGTTAGTTAATGGTGTGCATTAACTAAAAACTACTTTTCCCTGCTTTGTCATGTCTTTTCATTATTTTCCTGGAGCAGTACATTACTTATCTTAAAACATGTAGACCATGGACATAAGACCACAGTTGAAGGGAATATGACGCAACATATGACAACATTTAGCTATGTACTGTTTGACAGAAGATGGGTTGTTTTTATGCCAGCAGTTACAGAAAGAGCTGAGCTGACTTTCCTTGGGCTAATCTTCAAAACCCAGAATACAGGAGAGCCCAGCATAGAGATTTTCATTATTGCCTTGGGCCTGAAGCTAGCACATCCAGTCTACTTGTGTTAATCTGCAGCTGTACTTAGGCTAATAAGACGCAGGGTCCTGCAGATCTGGCCTGGGTTATCTCTGCGCTGTAGCCCATTTTCTGCTCTTTGCACGTGCCTAGTAGATACTTCCAGTCTGCACACGGGATCTGTGAGTGGGAGTACGGTGTTGTCTTTGTGTCTCTATGTGGTTTTCTGATGAACTTCAAAGTGAGGGTTAAGTTCTGACAAGTTAAAAAAATGATGGATGTTTCCAATCTCCAGAGGACCCTCCTCTACTTTCTGTCATGAAGAACTGAATAAACCTTGTGGGTGTTAACCAGGTTTGTTTGTCTCTTGGTGCCAGGCAAAGCATCCTGTATTTTTGAGGATGATGGTTGGTAGCCTTGAAATCAAAGCAAGCTCTTGCTGATTGTTTCTGCTGTGTATTTTACCCAAGGTACATTATAGTCAGGGTAACCCAAATGATGTCTCCTCTTACTATCTGGAAATATAGTTCTGGTGAAAGTTGACACTGGCTGTTTTATCTAGATTTGGTGAAGAAACACTACCCCATTCCTGTCCCTTCTGGATTTCTGCATACATTTTTTAACTCATACTAGGCTCTTTGTGCTTTTATTGCTCACCTT
Source organism: Loriculus beryllinus (assembly GCA_039877255.1). Taxonomy (NCBI): domain Eukaryota; kingdom Metazoa; phylum Chordata; class Aves; order Psittaciformes; family Psittacidae; genus Loriculus; species Loriculus beryllinus. The sequence continues at coordinate 14,320 of JBCJKH010051098.1, forward strand.
CTCTAGCACTGCCCCTGAATGACATGCATGATCCTGGGGTACTTTGACCTCTGTTGAGCAACCTTTGCCTTCTCTGTGGATTTTGAATGTGTTCTTTGTAGTAATTCCACTGTTGGTATGTTATTTCATCCTCTGGAAGCTACTGCAACATTAACTATGTAATTTCTTTGTGTTGGAGGAACACGGGCACTGGAAGCAGAATGAAGAGGTCTCAAATGCTTGCAAGGGAAAGGTGATGCTTGGCCTCTGTGCAAGCCAGGTTATATTTCAGTGGGAAAACTTGCCTTACACCAGATACGTTTTGTTATCTCTTGGGCCATTCCTGAGGCAGCATCAGACCATAATTTGAAGTTGCATGTTGTTCTTGGGCAATTGAGAGCTCCGCTGAACCAATGTGTGTATTTGTGCTGCTGCTGGGTTCACTACCTGGCATCTGAGAGCCATACTGGAGGGGCTGCTGAAGTCAAGAGCCCAAGCCCCTTTGTGTGTTTGTTACAGCAGCATATGTTGGTTACCCTAGAATAAGGTCTCATGCTGTGGGGTAATGACATACCCTGGCTCCCCAGGGTACAATCTCAGTGTTCAAGGGAAAGGGCAGTTATATTTGACACCATAACAGTGAGGAAGCTTTTTGGAGTAAATGGTTTCAAAATTAGGGATTGCAGAGGACAGAGAGATTGATGAGAAGAGAGAGCAGACAAGCAAAGATGAGGACACTGCATTCAGTGAAAGTAGGAGCAAAAGTGCAAAGCTGTCTGAATTGCTACTGCCTTCTGCCTTGCTCTGCTCAGCTGCCCTCTGGCACTGCTTAGCTCCTCAAGCTCCTCACTGGGAAGAGGAAAGGTGCCAGGGCAACCTGGTGTCTTGTATGGAACCAGTAGGTGGTTTCACTTGTCCAAGT
>JBCJKH010051101.1:0-13980 GCA_039877255.1 Loriculus beryllinus
GCAGTGTTCAAGGCCAGGTTGGACGAAGCCTTGGGTGCCATGGTTTAGTGTGAGGTGTCCCTGCCCATGGCAGGGGATTGGAACTGGATGATTTAAGGTTCTTTCCAACCCAAACTATTCTATGATTCTATGAACACTGGCTTTTCCCAGGGAATAACAAACACCAGCGTTTGTGTAAAGCCCCTGATGCTTTCTGCACTGCTTCTGCAAATAATCCTTGTTTATCGTTCACTCTTGGCACGAAAAGACCTTTAAATTATTAAGGCCCTAAATATTTTGCAGTGAAGGAATGGAGATAAAGCTCTTGGCAGAAACAAATTGCTGGGGAGAGGTTCCCTTCAGTGCGTTCGGTGCTTTAAAGTATGATGAGAAATAGCATGTGGGGGGACTGGGAATTCCTCACTTGATCACAAGATTTGCTTCTCTTAAAGAAGCTGCTTGGTGTGTGCTTTCCATAGGCCTCTCAATATGGATTGTCCCTATAGCACATACGGGTACCCAAAGCTGTCCCAGCTCACCATGGGGATGAAGGCTGCCCGCTGTGGTTTAAGTGGCTCCATCCTGCCCCCAGCTCCACCACATGAGTTTTTAAAGCCATTTCCATGTGTTTGAGGCTTCCTTGAGGGCAGTTCCAGTGGGAGCCCTGCCACAGGCCTAAATGCCTGAAGCTCCTCTGGCTTCCAGTCACGGGACTCTATCCATTCTTCAGGAGTGGGATATGCTGGTGGTGGTTCATGATGTAGATGTGCTGTGTGTGTCTGGTGTCCTACAACCAGCCTGGTGGGAAATCAGGGGTGAGATGGAGGATCTGATAAGCAGTGATTCTGCCACCTATTGCTGACTTTATCCTAATATTGCAGGAGCTAGCACTCGGCTCCTGGAGGCGTGTAACCAGACAATTGTGTATGTATGTGTGTGTGCATATCTATGTACAGGCACTATATGTAGCTACATATGTATGTATTTAAATAGTTAAACCCATGATCTAGCTCTTCTTTGGGGAGAGATTTGAAACATGAACCATGGGGTTTGAACCCTTGGGTCCATAGCATCCCCCAGGATGCTCACAGTTGTTTGTATTATCTCAGCACCTTAAAGCATCTTACAGTGATGAGACGCAGGGACTGTGAGAATGAAGACCTTGGGCCCACTGTAGGAGAGGATCTGGTTCGAGACCATCTTAAAAGCCTGAACGTACACAAGTCCATGGGACCTGGGGATGCTGGGGAGGGACTCTTCATTAGGGACTGTAGTGACAGGACAAGGGGTAGTGGGTTAAAGCTTAAACAGGGGAGGTTTAGATTGGAAATAAGGAAGAAATTCTTTACTGTGAGGATGGTGAGGCACTGGAATGGGTTGCCCAGGGAAGCTCTGAATGCTCCATCCCTGGCAGTGTGCAAGGCCAGGTTGGACAGAGCCTTGGGTGGCATCTTTTAGTGTGAGTTGTTTCTGGCCATGGCAGGGAGGTTGGAACTGGATGAACTTAAGGTCCTTTCCAACCCTAACTATTCTATGATTCTGTGATTCTATGAAGTTTGCACTTTACAGTCCTTAGAAGAGAGTAAAAGCAGAGCAGCCTCATTTCTCAAGGCTTGGCATAGCTGAGCACACACAGAAATCTGTGGTGATACTAAACAAGGCTGACAAGGTAGCATCCAACAGGAGGGTAATTATTTCCATATCAAGAATTCCAAGGTCATTATTCATATAAATTTCCATGGAAGTTAGTTGAGTAAAAGTTTGAAGAATTCCCCCCAAAATACACAGTATCATAAGGGTATTTACAGTAAATTGCAAAATATAATCAAAGCTGTATGGAATGTTCTAGAATCACTTTCATTCTTACTAGCCATGCTGATCTAATTTTTCTTTGCTCTAGTTTGATCAGTTGCAAGAAATATAAGTCTTACCTAGTTGAGAAATCCTTTCGAATATGAAACTGCACTTTCATAAGTGCATAAGGAAGGAGGAATAACAGCAGGCTCTGTCTGCAATCCTCCCTTACCTCCTTCTATTTTGTCCTTTTAGAGAAGGGAATTTGCCATTTGGAGCAAGCAAAGTCTTTTTGTTGCCTGATTCTGAGTCCCAGTTGATCAGTATTTCCCAAAACACTGCTGTTTGAGAGTTGCATGTTAGGCATCTAGGCATTCAACAATAACAGAAGTCTTTCTGTTTTGGAAGAGCTTGTCTCAGTTTGGAAACTTTCAGCCTGCGTTTGATGTCACTTACAGCAGTCAATGTGCCCATCCAAAAAAAATAATGCTAAGTCAATAGAGTTACTTCAATTTCTGCTAAGGCAACAGACATGGCTATGTGTTTCCAAAACTTCTGGTAGTCCACGGGTAAGAAGCAAGTGATACAGATTTCATTATATCTATCTGCATATATAGATATAATATAAATGCTTATTTAGTTTAACTGATGGCTTCTATTCAGGATTAAATTTGTGTAACAGTCAGAGTTCAAGTACTGGGAAGGCCAATTGTCCTCGTTTCTGCCAGAAGCCTATAGAATCCATGCTGACATTAAGGAAATAATAATAATAACCTAGTCCTTTGGCTAACAGAAATCCTTCTGAGTGTTAAATTGCCAAACATGAACCAGAATACTTTTGTGAGTGTCCAGAAAGAGAAGCTAAAACAATAACTGACAGGGTGTCTCTCCTATGTTAATTGTTAACTCAAAGGACTGCCCTAGGACATTGAAAATGCCCATGCTGTTAACTATTAGGAGGAAACATGACCCTCCATCTTCAGATCCCAGAAAGCATGGATTGCAAAAAGAAAGCTAAGGTAACTCTTAATAAAATCCTGGCTAATACACATAACATTTGCATGATTCTACTCCCCTCACAAGAAAAAATACCAGTTTTTCACCTTGCATCTTCTTTCTCTTTGCTCTCTAATAAAAATTAACATTGAAATAGTCTGTCTTTAAATTAATGATTTGCACATGAAGTGTCACTTGCTAGAAATAGAGTTTAGGGTTAGTCTGTAACCTCTAATATAAAACATTATTAAAAATCACCCCATATCATTTCATGTCAAAAAAACTAAGGATGTTTGCCCATCCAATGATCGCAACTCTACATGCTAAGAGATATTGAAGCGGCTCCATAAGTACTGCAGGCTGTTCACAAGGCTGTTTTCCTAACAGCCTGACATTTCTTAGAAGTTATGACACATCAATCATGACACTTTTAAGTATAGCCAGCTTACAGAATCAGTGAAGCCCACAGCTGCAAGGGCTTGGAGAAGCAATTTGCAAAGTCATTTCAAAAAGCTTGAGGGGAAAGGTTTCATTTTAGACATTTTGATGCTTTTATCACCCTTTGAGCCTGCTTGTTTTTAAATTGAATTAGCTTCCTACGAAATCAGTCAATGCTTAAGTAAATGAACATTTACTTATTTACAAATGGTTACGAACAACAGGAAATCTATCCTGTATTTACACAAAGTCAGGGGTGGTTTCTGTTTAGTTGTCTCACCTTCCTATTCATTCCTAAAATTTATTTATCTTTTTGCCTAGTTGTGAGCCAAAGTTTGCATACACCTGCCTGCAGTTATTTCAAGGTCTCTTCCCTGAGCAGTAACAGCTAATGAGTCTAGCATTGAACAACATGCAGAGGCAGCTGGTTTTCCTCCCTAAATAGATTATTTTGGGTTTATTAACATAGAATTCCATCTGCCACTTCATCTTTCAGTCATTAAGTGTTATGACCTTTTTCTACTGCCCTGCAAAGGACTTTCCTGCTTGAACAAGCCTACCTTGCCCTTCAACTTTTCATAAATACACCAATATAGGCCCAGGTACACAGACTAACCTAGTAGGGCTTTAGTGGAAAAATCCTCTTATTCTGCAAACTTAACTTTTTACTTCTCATATCCTTCTCAGAAGGAAACCTTCCCACTTATTGAACAATATCATAATTTTATAAGAGGAGTGGTGATGGCAGTGGGTCATGTTTCTTGGAGAGACAGCACACTGTATCCAACCACCTTACGTTGACTTCTTCAGAAAAATCAGTAGAATAGTGGAGCAGGGCTACAAAACCACAGTGGCAACTTTTCATGATCCATATCCTTCTGCCTCCTTCCCTCATCTTCATTACTTAGCTTCTAACAGTCTGCCTGCCACAAAGTCAAAACCTAGGCCGGCAATAAAAACAGCCACTTTGGTTAACAGCTTGGCAATTTCGTATTTGTGTCATTTAAATTCATAGGTAAGCAGCATCTGTCCTCAGAATTCCACAAAGATTGTGCAATACTCAGCCTACAACTATTCTGCCTCAATTTTAATGCATTTCCTTGCCCCACCTCCTGCAAAAAAAAAGTTGTAGTAGCTCTACGCTCCTCCATACTGAATATCAGTATAATGCTATAACATTTCTTCCATATAACATTTCTTCCACCTTCTAATGTGCTTGAAATAGAAGAGGTAATTTATTTGCTTTCATGTCTTTCGCAATTTTCTTCAAAATCTTTTTGGCGTACCTTACTATGGTTTGACATGCATCTTATGAAAATGTGCTCTCTGTATATTCCTTATTTGGAATGACTTCCACATACTAAGTCATGTCTTTTTATTTCTTTTATTCTCTCCTAGTCTGTTTAGAAATGAATTTTCACAGAGAAAATGCACACTACCTATGAAAAAGATCCTAATACCTCCCCCCCATCCCCTTATACTTCATGGCACTTTAAGAAATTCAGCATTTTGGTGGGTTTAATTTTATTCGAAAGGGGCTTCCTCAGTTTTATCTAACAGCTCTCTGGCTCTTTCACTCCCACAAGAATGTTGACCTTCAGTATATGGCGATTGCTACTGTAGAGTCTCTTTGATAGCTCTTTTTTAGACCATGCCTGCTGCAGTAACTTGGACCTAAATTTCAAGATGTTGCTCCTCTTACTTGCTCTTTAGCCATGTACACTAAAATTTCATTCATGGTGTCAAAAAAAGAAAAAAAAAAACCAAAACAAAACAAAAAAAAAATACACCACTACACTGTCTATACAGAAACAAAAGTTTGTCATTAGTATTGAGATTTTTCACTCTTAGCATATCACATTCATTGTTATTTGGCCAGCCACCAAGTGATCAATACTGTAATCACGTTATAATATTACTTCTAATTGGAACCCACAGGCATAGTGGGACACAATTTATTTAGCTTGCTTGAACCTGATTTTTTAATGTATCGCACCACTTCTCCACCAGCAAAGCCATTCTGTTATTCCTGTATGTTTTCTAGACTAGTATTATAGCTGCTTTAATTCCTTCTACCTATTGGCATACTTACATTTATATAATTTCTAAGCATGCCCAGAATGAACAGGATGCTTCCAAAGTGCTGAATAAATTTAGGGCACTTCTTCTTGGCTGATGAGGGGTGGTGTGCCAGCTCTGCCTACATTCCATAAAGTGAGAGAAGCCAGGTCTAGTCATGCAGCCATCAGAGCAGCACTAGCTAGGATGATGCCAGGTCCTTCCCACTGGAAAGGAACACAATTTCACAAGCAAAATCCCATGCTGTCATCACCGACGTCATTCCGGAGATCCATTCTTGCTGCTTCCTGAACTGACAGTGTGAGAGGAGAAGGGATGAAGTCATTGGTTTTTGCATAGCACAGCATGCCCCAAATCTGAGGTCAGGACCTGGACGGTTTAAAGAAAAGAGAGAGAGCTTTCCTCTCCTACCCTACAACCTAAGTAAAACCTCTCAACAGTGCAAACCAGCTTATTTTAATAATTTTTAACATGGCTGTTTTTTCCTGAAGAGAGCTTACCTTTTCTCTTAAGAGTGAAATACAGTACAAACCCCATAGAATTTAACATTTTTTATTTTTGTGAAGATACAACCCATTTTTAATAAGGCCTACTTGACATGAAAGCCAAGAGGTATCGGTAACTTTAAAAGGAGAACAAGCCCCTTCTTCATTAGTGCGTTTCTGTGGTACAACCCAGAAATCCAACAGAAACCACCATCTCCATTTGGACCAGCCTCCTGATCACACAGGCTGTAACTTCTGGTTGATTTACAGTGCCTATCTTTTAGAAAGGTATCCGTATTTAAACACTTCCTTATGGACAGTCCACTATTATACCTTAGCAATTTTCTAGTAATTACCCTCGCTAACTTATTTTCCATTTGTTCCTGGGTTAAATTTGATTAGCTTTGAATGTCCCATGTTTAGATTTTGTCAACCTGCACTGAGAAAAAGAAGTCAGAAGCTAAAAGAACCAGAGCATAATCAAAGTGGGAATGAAGATGAACAGTGGTGACGCCAGAGTTGATTTTCTCTTGCTTCCCTGAGGCAAGTACTGTCCCAGTGTCCCATGATGCCGTGAGATGTAGAACACAACCAAACCCTCCAGCCACTTCAGTAAGTCCTTCAGGTATTAAAGCCAAAAACAACTCATGGGTGTGTCAACTTTATTAGCAATGATTCAAAGGATCACACAATAGAAGCATTTTGCATGTCTCAGCAAAAGATTATTCGAAGACTTAAATCCAAATGAAAGACATGGACATCTTTGGTTTACTATTAACTGTTTGGCTGTTAATAATTGCTTATATGATTCCACAAGTGAATGAAGCACTAACAAAATAAAATGAAATATAATACAATACAATACAATAAAGTACAATAAGATAGGATAAGACTCATTCTTTAAAATTAAACATTATTTTGGCAAAACACCTGCAAAGCAGACCTGCTTCTGCATTCAAGTAAACTAGTAAGGAACCAGGCAACTTCACAGAGCAGATTCTGGATATAAAAAAATCCCACAGGATCTCATTTCCCCCAGTCCTACAGCACTTGCACAGGTGAACAGGACACTTCCATTCCACAGTCTATCTTTTGAATAAAGAAGGCATCTTTCAGCTGCTGAAGCTACACACAAGCCAAGTCAATAGTAGAATTTTTTGAACCGTCTGTCAAGACACTCAAAAATACAGTCCCATACCTCCTTCTTTGGGCTTTGAAAGGAGTCACTTTGCAGTCTTCCTTTGCTGCTCTGATCATCATACAAGTAGCCCGATGAGACTTCAGTAATAAAGCAAATTCAAAAGCATATCTGGAAGGCCTGACAGGTGACTCTGGGCAAACAAGCACAGTGATTTCACCTGCATTTCTCTAACAGACATCATACATTCAGTAGAGCATAACCAGATTCCAAGAGACCATCTGCTGTCACTAGGACTTTTCTCAGAAGTAAGGACTAAATAGGAACACAGGACTGACCCAAGGAGCAAAAGCTGCAGATGAATTTAAACTAAGTAGGAATTGATGACTATAAAATATGTAGACTTGAGGAAAGACAAAAAAAAAGAAGGTGGTAGAATACGTTTGGAAGCATACGCCAAATGACAGAAACTATCACAATAAATGAAAGAAGCTTATGCCTGTTCCCAGTAGCAAAATAGAAAGTGTACTTTCTTTTCTATCAGTCATGCTACAGCAACCAATAAATCAAAGCAGATAAAATGTCATATAAGATCTGCACTGATTTATTTCTTTGATTTGTTATTTTTTAGAAAATAGCCATCCACAAATAAACCCAATTCAGGTCTGCTATTGCTCTTCATCGGCAGGAGGGCGGAATGTAGGATTGGGTTTTTCAGATGTTATTTCCCTGCAATGCTGGTGGTCTTAGGTTCCTGCCCTTTTTAAACTCTTTGCGCAAGCCAGACCAGCATAACAGAGACTGGGAAGAATTAACACCATTACAACAGTAAGAGTCCAGAGCATTATTTGCTACACCTAAAGAAAGGGATCATATTTCCAAGTTACACTGAATAATAAGAATATTTAATGGCAATGTGTAGAATCAGTTTAAACAAAAAACACCAGTTGTCATAAAGTTGTCTTCAAAAACTACAGACTAGATGAAAATGTAACGCATAAGAACATGAAATTTACCTAAGCAAAAAAGCATAACCAGGGCTTTTGAAAACCTTCTCTAAGACCAACATTTAATTTACAGAGCACAGAGATACTGCATTTATCTGTTAATTATTTGCTTATGAAAGCTTGATTCTGCTTGACTTCAGCATGCGCAATTCCCAACAACAATGCAGAGCTGTGAGCAACACTGAAAAAACAGGCAGGATTGTAAATAAAATATTGATAGAAATGTTCCGCTTTCTAATCATTTTCCCCCTCAAGATACTAAGTTTTATGAAATTCTTTAATTGCCTATATTCATTCTTGGATATATGGCAGGTTTAAGAACTGTAAAAATATAAAACTAAGGAAATTAAACTCTTGAGCATAAACCATGTGTGCCAAGGTTGTAAGAATGATATAAAAGATAACCACTATGTACCAGTGCCTTACAGTATCACCATAACTTCAGGGCTGTCGCTTGCTCTCTAAGTATGTACTTCTTTCTAACAGCACATGCAGGTTATGCTGAAGCAGCACTGCTTGTTATGTGCACTGTGTGACTCTAAAACTGTCATTTTATCCTGATTAAAATGCAACATCAGAAAAATTTGTTTTCGCACTCAGCATTCCTAGACCTGAAATGATGTGTACTGAAATATGGCCGTGCCTTATTACTGCTGCATGCACTGGTGTCTTGGAACAAAGATGAAAGAATATTGAAATTATGTTTCAAATTCCTGGTATCCTAAACTGTGACTTCCTTCTCCACATTGTACAGGTTTACATTTTAGGCAGATGGGATTCTGGCTTTCCTATTTCTATTCATGCAAACTGCATATTTTCACAAGATTTATCTTAAGGTATCTGACAAGATTTGATAAAATATCAGTAATTTCATCTTATTAATTATTCACAAGTATTTTAATGACATTTCATTTAGGTGATTACTGATAGAAACTCATAACCTGACACTTTATTTTAGCAGTAGTACAAAATTAAGCACCAAATCATTAATAACAATTAATTAATAAAACTTACATCATGCTTATGTTTTCAAAGGCTATTTTGAGGACATTCACATGGCCCCAACAGATATGTTTGGTTTACTCACTTTGTTCAGAGGGCATCAGTAATTGACCCAGGTTTGGGGTTAGGCCACTCAGAAATGTACTGGCAAGCCTTCTCAGAATTTTTCTTCTATCCTATCTTACGCAAACATCCTAATCATGTTATATTACCACTAAAAGCTGGATTATACTGAATTATTTTCATCCCAACAAGCAAAAATAGGTGACAAACTACTCGTCAGGACATTCTTAAGTCCTCTCTAAATGTATGCTTGTTCTAAACAGATTTCCATAGTCAAACTGCTGATCATTTCTTATGCCTGTGGAAAGCTTCTGTCAATCCAGTGTATGGAGAGTCCAGACAACCAACATAAAACAGGAAACAGTGAACTCCACTGTGGAAGCTGGGAAAATAAAAATTGCATAAAGCCATATTGAACTGCTATCAGCCTAAAAACATTGCCAAATCTGGACCTGTATGCTACTTGCTCCAAATAAGGTAGTTTCTTCAAAAGGAAGGTTAAGCAGCAAATGCAGAAAGTTGACACAGGAATCCTCTGGTCTTACCACTACATCATCAGTGCCAGAGAAATGGTTTCATAACTGTCATGTCAGGAATATGAATGAATAATATCTGTGCAGTCAGTAGAAGTGAGGCAAACCACAAAAGTGCCACATAAGAAGACAGATTCAGTGGAAAGCTTTTATTTTCATCATTTTCACCAAAATATTTGGGCTCTTTGGAAGTTTCTTTGGTTTTGTTTCTTTAAACACATAAAAAAATGTGCATCTCTTAGAACTGCCTCTTCCTCTGATAATAAGGAACCTCAGACAACTTCAAATACACTATTCTAGTGATCACCTGCATCTAAGCAGGTATTACAACCTACTAATTAAATACATATATATACATACATACGCATATACGTAATGTAATTCTTACCATGTTCTCCCATCACCTTGTCTTCCCACTGCCTGGTCTAATCCTTTCTTGATCAGATGACTAATACTAGACTCCAGTCCCACAGAGGATGGGACCACCTTTGAGCTTTTCATTCTGTGTTTACAGCACAGAAGATGCCTAGAAATAACAGTAACATTTCATTAAAATCATCTTCTACACTCCTTGACCACCCTGAGGGGAAAAATACTACAAACATTGAACTTCAGCATCAGACAGATTACATGCTTGCTTGCTCAGATGCAAAGGTTCACTGGCTCTCTAAAGAAAATGCATCTGACAGAGGTCCTAAGCATTAGCAGGATCACCACAAACACACCAGTTTGCCAAAGTCCTCGTGGAAGACAGGGAAGTGAAAAGCTCCCTGTTCTGCTTTCACAGTCTTTCTCCTCCCTGCTCTTCTTGACACCTCAGACTTGGGTTTTTTTTCTGGATTAAACTTAGTGAGGCACAGTAGATCTTGCTGAGCTGCCCTGCTCATTGCAGCCTCATGATTTCTTGGTGGGCTCTTAGATCTCACCCTGGGTTCGAGGTCTCCCGGGCAGCTCACTCCTGCCAGTTCTCCAGACAGGCTGCTAGGGCCAGGAGGGCAGACCACACAGGCAGCAAATGTCACCACTCTTGCAGTACACTGAATTCCCAAGCCTGGGGAGTTGCTGGTCGCTTTTCATCCTTAGACCCTACCTCTGCAAAACATTTGTACATAAAGAAGTGCATGCTTAACACACACTGCTATGCTGCAACACAACACGTTAAAGACTTATTCAATCAGGGAACTTACTTGAAAGCAGGTTAAAGTTTCAAGCTTTTAAATTTTTTTTTGTGGAAAGATTAAAACTCAGGAAACAGAGAAAATGCCACAAGGAGAAAAAATCCATAAAAATACACACAAAGACCCTTTTCGTCCAACCAGAGTATGGCAGTGATTATTTCAATACTGATTTAAATACTTCACTGGACACTGGGAACTGGTGTGAGTAAGCAGTTGGTCCAGTAAGCTTGTCCACCTAAATTAAGCTTTAATTTGGGAAAAATCTGGCCATTTGGATGCAACCCTAAAAATCCCTGGTTATACTGCACACTCAAAATAAATTAGTTCTTCATCTGTCCCAAGTACTCCTTGCACATCTTGGGTGAGCTGAAGGCAAGACTCGTGTTTGGTTTTTACTCCTGGCATTTACAAAAGGAGACAAAAATCAAAATACTGATGTTACTTAACAATTTATGGTTTTACTTAGCAAATACTTAAAAGTATCTTATATTTGCTATATGAGGCCTTTCATTCTTATATATTTGTCTTATCATACATCATACCACACATCATTTCACAGCTACAACAGCACATGGAATCCACAAATATCATAAACCATTGCTCTTTGTCTGCAAACTGATGTGTGCCAACTGCAGTGTATAAGATAATGAAACACTTCACATATTATTGGCAAAGAATATGAGCTGCTAAGTATGGGACCTCACAGTCTTACAGCCAAACACCTGGCAAAGTTCAAATGAATTCCACAGGTTTGGTAAAAGCTCATTTTTCGTCACTTATTCCGTGTCTACTCAGAGACATTTTGGTTGTATAAAAGTCAAATATTTATAGTTCAGTGCCTGGGGAGGAGCATCTTTCCCATCAGCCTCCCCAAATGAAAAGCAACCCGAAAAGCAACGTGTAACATTCTGCCAAAATAAGCCTTCATTGGACTCTAAACAGATTTGGCAAGAACAGCATTCCACCACCAGCATTTTCTCTTCTGTTTTTTGCCCACTCACTGAACCTAACCTGGATCAGCAGAACATCATTAAAAAGTTCTTTCTACACGCCTTCTGTTCAAAGCAAAACAGGAAGCTCTAAGTGAACCTGCTCGTCTCTTCCCCTCTTCAGCCTGAGGAGTTCAGGAGACAGCCTGGATGAGTCTCAGAGAACTTAAAGATGACTTCTGAAATATTCAGCCAAACAAATCCCAGATTTCAAAACTGTTGAAGCCTAAGCACCTGTATGAGCATTTCTTCAATGAAGCTTTTTCTCTAACTTCAGAAAGAACATTACAAGGTTCTTTCATATATATGGACAGCCTGCAATATGGACAGCCCACTTTGCAAGAGCAAGTGGTTTGAAATACCCATTTGACTTCAGAAAGTCTGGTGAGTGCTCAACATAGGTTTTGTTTGCCAAATGCATACTAACCTATATGAAAAGCATTCATTTTCCAAACCAAACATTTCCAAGTCTATGGTATATTTTACTGCACAGGTATGCTCACTCATAGCCAGCTGTCACCTTGAAAGCAGCACGCATACCCATGCTGACAGGAAAAAATTCTGAGAGATCTCAGCTCATCTGCCATTACAGTAGCTTGTAATGCTGTCCTGGGAATCTGCTTCTCATAGTTTTATGATTTTAAGACATAACCTTGTACAGCATAATGCACTCTTGTCAATGCTAATATCACAAAGCCTCTTAGAGATGGGACACTAATGGATAGGAGATGCACAGAAGAACTGAATGGATCCATAGCGATCCAATGAACTCAATGCTCCTGTCTAATCTACTTGAGCTCTGTAGGAGGATAATATCCAGCACACTCCTGGGGGTTATTTAAAAGCCTGGTGAGAGACTGAAAACATATAGCTGAGAAGGATCCAGTCCAAAACCAGGGAAGCCAAGCAAGAGTAAAAGCATCCAGAAACTCCTGCATCTAGGACATTGGAAAAGACATGCGATAACCAAAGTTATTGCCATCTGACAGCTGTTCGGTAGCCTACACAAAATGAAACACTGGTTTCAGTGCAGTTGGTAGACAGATGTTTACATTATAGATGGAACTACATGGCAAGCTCAGCAGAGAAACCAAGCAGTTTTGCTAGGCTAACACATAAGCGATAACGGAAGACAGCATCCGATACTGCTCACCCCCACTTGCTGTTCATGGGGTCAGTCCAGGTCGCAGCCAAGAAGCCATGCAGGAAGTGCTTACACTTCTGCTATCTGCTCTGTTGGCAAATACAGGAGTCCAGACAACACAGTATTTCACAGACACTAAATTAGCAATTGTAAGCAATTTTCAAGTAATACAACCCTCTTTTAAAAAGAAAAAAAAAAAAAAAAAAAGATCAAACCAAGAAAACAGCTACCCATGACAACTGCTTTAGCCTCCCAACAATTTTATATTGCAGTCTGGCTTTGAAATATGAACAATCTCAAAATCTCAGTGGCCTTGGCCTCCTTAAGAGCCATTCTTGAAGTGGACTAACTGTTCCTGACTTTCCCATCGATGAATGCACACAGACAGCCGGCTGCTACAGCATGGGGCTGTGTTCTTCAGATGATTTTGTTCCCAAAACCCATGCATGTATCCAATGCATCTGTTCTTTTAAGAAGAATACTCTGTGAGGGAAAACTAAAACACAAAAGGTTCAAAAGGGCAACACACTCAACAACTGCTATTGAAATTCAACATCCAAACTATTTGGCCTAATCCATTTGCAGGCCGCTTGCTGTCGATTTGTCTTAAAGAAGGATCATTAGAGAACCCCTCCAAGGAACAGAGCACTTGGTATCAGTCACCAGCACCTACCCCTCCATCACCATGAGATGACCTAGTGCTGGTAGCTCTGCACTCCCTGAGGAACCTGGTTGAGTGCTGGCCTTCAGCAGCCTCACTAGGGGACGCTCCCATGGCCTTGGAACCTCGTGTCATCACAGCTCATGCCCCTCAGCGTCTGCCACCGCCTTCAGCTCCACCAACCCGTGGAGCCCCCCCGGAGCTGTGCGTGACCGCGGTCCCCACCCGCGAGCGCACTCCAGAGGAGGAATGAAGCACGGCGAGCTGCCCGCCCCGGAGAACGACTCGAGGCCGTTCCCGGGGGGAGAAAGGCGGCAAGGCGGGAGCCAGCCTCGGCACAAGTGCCGGGTAGGGCACCCGCACAAGCTCTGAGCGGGCTGCCACGGCTTCGCTGAGCCGCCTCCGCCGACAAGGCGTTGGGCAGCCCAGAGATCTACCCAAAATTTCTGCTCAGCCTCTTTGGCCCTGCGATCCCAGCCCTGTCCCTGCAAACC
>JBCJKH010051101.1:29607-85858 GCA_039877255.1 Loriculus beryllinus
ATAGTACAAATATAAGTAACTCACTGCTAAATGATGTGCTTGAGGGACCCAGTCACACAATCTTCAGAGAAATACAGCTGAGGTACAAAGTGGCTTTTGTGACTGGAACACCAAGTATAAGCTGGGTATTTTTCAAATCAATATTTCTGTATCTGAAAATATTGATTTGTTCAAACCAAAACTTGTTATAGGAATTTACTAGTTTTAACATAATGTCTCCTGGGAACAATTAGTCTGCTTCAAGGTGGGATTAACACTTCACAGCAGAGAACTTCCACTAAGACAACATGCCTGCCAGATCCAAAAGCTGATGGTTAATGCCCTCCCTAGGGACAGGATATGGAAGAAACAGGTTCAAGCCCTTTCTCTACTCTCCTTCATAACAAGCAGATTAGTAGCTATGTATGGCATGACTTAATTTCTCCTGTGGAGGGGTTCCATGCTGAATAGACGCAGACCTGTACACCCAGCTCCCCTTTATTCCCATTTGCTGGCCTAACCAGCAGGCTATTTGCTGTTCTATTGTTTTCTTTTCAAACACTCTCCCTTTCACTATTCTAGACTTCTTTGTCCTGCATTTGATGAAGCTGAGTCAAAACTGTAAAGAGTGCAAAAAACCCAGTAAGCTTATTATGAACTGTTGAGCCCTCACACACGAAGAGGTAATATTAAACTAGTTTCCAAAGTCCAACTTTTCTCCAACTTAGAATCAAGATGCTCTGGGAGCATCAACCTCCACATCTGAGTTCAGATCTGAAACACAAAATTGAAGGAAACTATCCTATCACTTCCACCTCCTGTTGGTTAGCATTGTAGAGCTTTCTCCTGAGACAGTCAGCTGTTTCACTCTGTAGATCCAGGCTTGAAATCTGCATTTTGTTAGTGCTGACATGGCTTCGGTCTCTCACCTAAAGTTCTCAAGAAGATTTATGCCTTTGGCTGGGATATAGGTATCATCCTTTTACAGGTGAAGACCTGAGCATGAATGTAACTTCAAGGAAAACATCAGTTCTGAAGAAAATCAGTAGCACAGCCAGGAACACAAGGAGACTGCCACCTGCTCCCACCTTTAAAACACATCCCATTCATAGGACAAACAAGGAATTCAGTATCATTCGTAACTGTTGCCCCAATTTAATATCTGACTGGCTTCAGTTCTCATAATATCTCTTTCAGATTACTAAGGAAAGCAAAACACAGCAGCAGAGCTAACGGCTGAGGGAACTCCACTGAGTAAATACTTTGCCCTGGGCTCACATCTTCCCTCCTGGGAAAGTCACTGGCTCACTAAGGCTCACTAAGCCTCTTGCCATGTGCATGCCAGCATAAGGACACGTTGCATAGGCAATTAATGGATTTGGGTTGGAGAACAATGATGAGAACACACTAAGAACAGTATAGGCATGCTACAACATGCAGGATCTATTCTCCTCAGGCTACATTTAGAGGAATTAAAGGAAATAAAACACAATATACTCATAATACATTCACTGCAGCAGAGGACATAGCAAAGAAATAAATCCAGTCATGCTCTGTGAATTACCTTTTGTGCATTACACCTTGTTCTGCAGGGCCCTCTAAAGGTTCACATTTTATGTTCCTTTGGAAACAGGTCTGCCAATTGTTTTAAGTGAGATATAAATACACAGATCTAAATTCAGCTCCTAGATCATCATGTACAGCTCCACGAAGTTGACTTCAAGGATGATCACTGGGCCGAGAGTACTCTCAAGACTTTAATGCTAACATGAATATATAGACATCAAGTGTGAAAGTTATAATCCACCCTGATCCTTTGCCAGACTCTGTATTCAGGTCCAAAACACTGTACAGCTTGTCCATAGTCCAGACTTAACCATTTTCCACTCAAACATCATGGGCTGGAATTAAAAAAACAGCAACATTCAGCAGGAGCTGAAAGAGCAGAAACATTTGCTCATCACCAATGGTTTGTTGGCCAGTTTTGTCAGCTTGCA
This sequence comes from Loriculus beryllinus, assembly GCA_039877255.1. Lineage (NCBI taxonomy): Eukaryota > Metazoa > Chordata > Aves > Psittaciformes > Psittacidae > Loriculus > Loriculus beryllinus. The sequence goes on from JBCJKH010051101.1 coordinate 31,584, forward strand.
ATTTGCTCAGCATCACTCTTAACTAAACCCAGCAGGGAGTCACTTAACAGGGCTTTGGGAAGTGTGAGAAAAATTTGGCTGGTCAAAAAAACAAAGCACACACAAACACAATGAAGGAAATCATTGGATCATTTCTGATAAGAATCCAAGCCTATTAAAAACTGCCATATACAGGAGAAAAATGAATGTACATTATTTCACTTGGACTTCCAGAAGTCATGCTTCAGAGGTATAACAACATCACTCTTTGATGTTACATACAACATCCTTCCTATCACATCATCAAGCCTTAGAAAGCAGACGAAACATGTTTCTTGCACTATTTTGTGAGTTTTAACAGGAAGTGCTAGGATTCAGACTTGGACTCCACAATTGTTCGTTTACCCTTTATTTATTTAAGGAAGAAAACCCTTAAGTAGGGAATATCATTTCAAAGATACCCTGGCAAGGCATTGCAGAAGTTTCATATGCTCTATCTGTTATAAAGCATGCATCATGAAGATACACCTAATTAAGATAACACATTATTATCCCAATATCCACATGTCAGATTTGGCATGGGAGTCAGGAATGAAAAGTATCTGACAGCTGATTGTGTCACTCTTGTTGTCAAGATGGCCAATTATCTGAGGAAACTACAAATTCTAAGTACTGGGGGAGTGACATAAAAGAAACTGCAGCTCCAAAGTAGCTGCAAATGAACAGAAGGGAGATTAAAAGGTGATGTCACTGGTAAAAGCATTCAGGGCAGGACTCTTCCAAACTGAATGGATAAAACAGCTACACAGTGGGCAAGGAAGAAGCAGGATTAGAGAACCTTTAGCTTGCTTCAGAAAGCTTTAGGCCTATTTCTCCTTCATTAATCCACCAAAAGTACCTGCACTGTTTTTATTCTTGAGCTGATTATATCTGACATTTTGGCCAAAATCCAACTCAGTCATTTTTCCTGACTTCAAATAGTGCTGTGTCTTTTTTAACTGTAAAAAAGTGTATTCTGCATTTGGTGAGCTAGACAGTAGATAAGGACTAGATCATCACATACCAGGAACTATCTCTTAAAATCCACCAAATCTTCATCTGACACAACAAAACCTCAGGGTTACAGGGTTGTTGTTTCAGGTTAGGCTTATCACACCAAGAAGAACAAAGTTTGCATGAATTTGTGGCATTTTACCTACAAGATGATAAAAAGGTCATTATCAAGTATGGGACTGAGGTTTTCCAGAGAAAACATCAAATCCTGTCCATGCCACAGCCTTTCAAAATATGTTGAATAAATATTTAATCTCTAGATCTCCATTTTCAGATTTACAAAACAGGGATTTCTTCTACCTCAGGGATGTGTTTTGAGGTTAATTCATTATTTAAGTAGCCAGCTGTCTGGATTTATGGGCACCATCACTGGGATGAATGAGCAGACAGTAAGACCACAGCCTCAACATGAAAATGCAAAGGCAACTGCTAATATATTGTAAATGCAAACTTAGTATTTCAAACCTACACAAAGGCCAGATTTTAGAGAAGGATGAAGTCTTAGGATCAGATTTGTATTACTCTACTAGCTGGCTTGTTACCACGCAGATTTTCAATTTCAGAGGAGCCTACCACATATTTAAACGAAAGGACAAGGATGTGATCAGTCTTTCCATTCACACACCAGTTTTTCCCATGCCTATATTTGATTTCAACATTTAACAACACTCTGCACTTGCCTGAAATCCACCCACATGCGAGGCTGCATACGTTTTTAATTTGGCTTTTTGAGTTAGCACACAGCCTCTGCAACACTCCAGTTTTCCCTCCAAAGGGCTCTGTCACAAAAGCCTACAGCACCTGCACAATTATTTGTGTGGCCAAACAGACCTACTAATTTTAAAAGTATCATACAATGTTGTTCTTTGGAAGAAAGTTTTTGCACTCTGGATGTGAAATAAAACCACTGCCATGGACTCTATAAACCTTCCTCTGTCTGTGCTATTAATGAGCTGCAGTGCCTCAGGACCCTGACAATACATGGGAGGATCATAATGTCAAGAGCTTTTGTTCAAAGTGCTGGATTCCATTTATTTTAATACTGTATAGTGTATCATTGAAATTAACTGGATCAGCTTTTCAAAAGCAGGAGTCCAGACAGTAAAAACAAACAACGTGTTGACAGACTCTACTCTCTAACATGAAAACCAAGTAATCACAAAAGCACTTTGATATTGCCATCAGCTCCCTGGCCTGCACACCTAAAAATAGTTTTCAAGTCCCTAACGTGCTCTTCCTCCGCATTTTTCGTCTTTGCTGGCTGAGTTTAGGTGCAGCCTTCAAAACACTGCCAAAGGTGTTTCTAGCTTTGATCAGACCTGGTAGAATCACCATTGCCCAGAGTTTAGAGCAAAGCCATAGGGAGGAGGAAGGGGAAAAGCTGCCCGTGATCCTCTAGTAAGAAACAAAACCTCATTTTTATCTCCATTTATTGTGTGGACTTTGCAGACTTCTGTGTTTGATTGAGTAACTTTGCATTCCTGTGATCTAAACTTAGCAACCTCTCCACAACAGTGCCATAAGGAACAGCCTCTCCAAGAAGCTTCAAATCTCTATCAGTTATTTCAAGAGTGCCAGCAGGAAGGCTGTCACAAGGTTAAGGTAGGTATAGCTAAGCTTGGCAATTAATTTATGAATTAAATGTTTCAGGTCTCAATTCATCTTTAACTTTCAGTTTGTCCCTAAGCTAGTTACACTGTATTGCTTACTGAAGGCAAGTACTTCTCCTCTTACTAAGAAAAACAAAGGTATTGCCTTATTAAACAAGTGTGTGTGGACTTTGTGCACACATGCACATGCACACGTCTTGAGAACAGTGTTTCATTAGTCCCAACTGGGAGGGCAGATTAAAGAAAAATCCCAGAAACCATACCTACAGCCTGACATATCCGTGATATGTTGCAATGCTACATCTCCTTTCCCATAGCACATATCAATATGGTATGCTCAGCTTTACTGAAATGCTTGGCAGAAAGCATTCCTGACTCACAACAGTTTCTGTTCACTGGACTGGCCAGAGGCGAGTCATACCTAACAAAAACTGCCATAAAATACACATACCTACACCACTTTGGATCAATAATTTCTCTGCTAAAGGATGTTACTGTGTAATACAGCTTTAAGTTTTCAACTTTGTCATATTTTCTAAACTCTGATCTTTTCAATTTACTTTCAGTTATGTGACATTCCACTTTAGCAGAGTGAAAGCATGCATTAGCTAAACAATGTGGTTTGGATTTAGTGTTCCCATGCATCATCATGAAAATGTTTGTCTCAGCAATAGTGTCATTACTGTTACTGGGAACAGCTGCTCTACCATGTCTTCTGGTTGTGGAAAGCAGAGTATCTTCCTTCCCATACCAGTTTACAAGCAAGGACCATCAAGTAGGAGGTTTATGGGTACACACTGTTCTGTACCTGGCTTCCTACCGCAGAGGAAGCAGAAAGTGCAGCAAGAACAGTAGCAAAATCAATACTGCAAATAGGAATGCAGTTTGGCTCCCTCCACTGGCAGTTCTTCTGGCTCTGGATGGGGGACTAACCTAAGGCAGAAAACCTCTCAGGTGCAGTTCTCTGGCAGTTCAGCTCCATTAGACACGACATCCTTTGAGTGAGAGTTTGCTGCTGATGAAGCGGATGTTTAATATGTCCCCTGAGTGTCTGAAGTGGAAAGATGTAACCTTCAGTGTTCTCACCAGCGCTCCCAGCCTCACTGAAGTGAGTTTCCACATCCAGCTCTGTGTGAGAGACGGAGCCCCACTGGGTTCACCAGGAGCGTCAGGGTGGCAATGCTCTGCTCTGCAGGCCCATGCAGCATGGCTCTGGCCAGCTGGACAATTTTAAGGAAAGCTCACACAACTTAGAGCTGTTTGCGTGATTACACAGGGGAGCAGGCTCTGACTGACCTTTCAGAACAAGATCTTCAGAAGCAATTAGCCTTTATTTTAGGATGGATAAAATCTGTTTTCCAGAATATCAGACCTTTGGAACGTCTGCAGATGGGAAGCCATGCTTTCAGTCACTAGTATTTCTGAAAGCTCAAGCTTCAGTAACTTTTCAACTACATGAAGATCACAGCTTTTGAATAGATTTCTTTTCTGATTTAGAGAACAAAGTTTTATTTTTCGAAAGGATCTGAGATTCCTAGCTTTGTTCCCAAAACAGGGATTTGGCACTCTGAATACTTCACTTGTAGCAAACAAACTTAGTTTGCGTAAAGCAATTAATCCTGTGTAGCATATCAAAATGTGTAATAAAACAATTCAAACAAACATGGCAAACTAAAAGGGATTTTTGACAACTTTACCTACAATATTTTAATTGAAATTTCTTTTTGGTCCCAAAAAAACAATTCCCACCAACCACAAATGCTGAAGTTTCAGCAGACTTGATGTGTGGGAAGAGATGCAGTTTCCTAGGTGAAAAAATACACACAAAAATGCAGGCACAATGCCAGAAATGTCACTTCCTGTACAGAAGTAGCAGAAAACCAAGTTTTGCCCATTTCTGCTTAGACAGATCTATTTTGTACAGTCTGCTTACACAAGTCAAAGATATTGTGGTTTCTGCATAATTACTTTCTCCCAATCAAATTAAATCAAGTGAAAAAAAACCCAACCACCTTCATCTAAAAGATAGACAAAATGCAGAGTAATGGCTAACAGCTGTGTAGGTAAGAGTGCAAAGGCAAAAACAGGGAACCCAGCCTTCAGCGTTACAACAGGAGAGCTAAGTATGGTACAGATCTGAGAGATTCAGGCATGAACAAGATGGCTTATTTGTTATGGTAAAATTCCCAAACAGGCTGTTCAGTGGTATTCATCAGCCCAGTTGTTTCTCCAGGAAAATTGTCTCATAGCTGTGTTCAAGGAAGAAATTAAGATTGCCGGGCAGCACTCCAGCTCTCTGCACCACTTCTCCTCAAAGGAAAAAGAGGGGACAGATCCTGGCCTAACAAGACACCAGCATCCACCTGCTTTTCTTCAGTGAATACTGGAGGATTTAACTGCACTACAGAAACGCAGCTCCTTCATTTTCCTTGGCAAAAGTGAAGTAAAGGCAAGTAAAGCCACCAACACCCAGAACAGTTCCTGGGAGGAACATGGTATTCATCAGTCATGAATATGCAGGAAACCTACATACAATAAGGGATAAAGAGTATCTCAGAAAAAAGCACCTACATAGAGAGCACACTCTAATCCATTTTGGTGGAAGAAATGAGAGGGTACATGAGCATCACAACACGTGGAAGGAAGTGATCACTTGTGGGAGGATGTAGAGTATGGCAGAAAAGACATTGCTGATGACCATGAAGTATCATCAGCCTCCATGTTACATGCCAGGGAAAAGGAATTCGTTACCTACAGCTTTTCTCCTCAAATTCTCCATGTCTCTGTTTTTACTGTGGTTTACATTATAAAGTAACCTCTGGCAAAGAATATGGAGCAGCAAAACACAAGTGATGATGTGTCTAATCTCTTCATCATGTCAAAGAACCAATTCATTGCCCCGCAATGGCCCTACACCAGTACATTGTAACACATGTAGAAGTGAAAAATAGATCTTTTTTCAGTTTTGTTCTCACAGAAATTAGACAGAAGCATAACTCTATCTTCTCCCAACGGAGGAAGGTCTGGAGCCACAGGCTGGAGCAGACAAGGCAAGAGAGAGCCAAGGGACCTCCCAACAACTCCTCAATATGCATTTACAGCCTCCTGCAGTGTCTCTGGCAGAAACTTCCTTGGAAGGCAGGCAGTGGTGCTATCCTCAGGTCTCTCTGAAGAATGAATTGCACCTAGCCAGGAGGGTATGACATTTACACCATGACATTTAGAGCTCTCAGCAGACTCTGGGCTAACACATTAATTGCAGCCCAGCTCTCTTCCTGCAGTCACTGGGGAGAAACGGGGGACGCATTTCAGCTGCAGTGCAAAATAATAGCTTGTTTTATTTTGATGTACAAGTATCATCATTACTGTGAGAGAAATGAAGGGGGGAGCGAGTCCCTCAACTCTCTGCATTGTACACAGTAAGTCAATCATCCCCATCAATGCCATGCATCAAGTTCACCAGCCACACGTTCCTCAGACTTCCCAGGCATGCACAGAGCTCTGTCTATGGCAAACTGTCAAATGTATTACTCTAAGGAGATCTTTGTTTTGGAAACTTGCTTCTCAGTTACAATTTGCTTCCTCTTTAACAATTTTAAAGCCAAGGAGTTTCTCTTTAGTAGTTGCTTTTTGGTTTAGACTCTACTGCTTACTTAACTGGGGAAGATAACAGCTTCAGATTTAAGTCACCCATGTAAAAATATATTTGGTGAGCTCCTCTTGATCCCTAATGGGTAACCATACAGATCACAAAGAACAGGAGAAAAACCTGGCCCCACTAAGAAGATCTGGAAGATGGAAGAGGGAGGAAGGGGTTTGTTGGGGGCTTGTGTAATAAAATTGGAATATCTAAGGGTTTGCTACAAGCCAGTACTAAGGTGCATTTGTAGGCCCATGCAAGCTCCAGCCAGCATTGCTTGGCCACAATCCTTGCTTTTGTAAGAACTGACATTGACCTTTTCAAAAGGTCAGAATCATTCGTGTGTATTACAAAACATAACAACACTTTGTCCTTGTACAGCTACTCTCATCACTGAAGTTTCCAAGTGTGGGCAGGTACTGAATAGCTTTTACATTTGGTCCAAATTTACAGCGCTTCATCCATGCTTATTTCATGAGAAGAAATGGTGCAGAAAAACACATAAATGAGAAACAGTATGAAAACATTATGAGCTGCTGCTGCTGCTTTCATGCAAACTTAGCAGATAGTTTCTTTCCCTTCATTAGCTTGCTCCCACCTTCTTTTTAATGTAATGACAACATTTTTGTACAAGAAACAACAACCAAAAAAGCAAATCCCAACACTTTTGAGAATCAGTAAGAAATCATGCCCAAGGCAACTCTCAAGAAAAACATCATGGCAATTATTTTTTGCATCTTCCCCAAGCCACCTTCTTTCAAATATGCCAGGCAAGCCATATTTTCTCCACTTTAACATTATTGAAGTACAAGAAGGAAAAGTAACTTATCATTTTCCTGCCTATGGTCATGTCACCTCCATATGGGATTACATAGGATCTCATAGGGTAGGAGGTTGAATAGCACCCTTCTCCTTTAAGGAATTTGCAGTATTTCCCATCTTGGTCTGATGTGAGTGCTGCAAGAGCTGTAATTTTATGAGTAAGATGGAAAACTCAAATCCTAACTGCTTATGGTTATGAATACACTAATTCCATGACACATCACATTTTTGGAGGCTTGTTTCAGAGGATGGTTGCAGAGCATTCCCTTCCTGGTTTTGGTGGGAACAGCAGAACAGCAAAGTCACCCACGGTCCCTGCTGGGGACAAGGCACTCAGAACTCATCACGCAAATACTCAGGCCACTGGGCACACTCTGGGAAAGAAGGGGTGTTATCAGAGCACCTCAGAATGCAATTCTTGCTCCCAGTGTCTCTGTATGGGTTTCACTGAAGCGAGCAACTGAGTAGCCAAAAAAGCTATTTGCCACTTCTTTGTCAACCACTGAAAACATTATCTTGGTTTTACTCAAAGCAGCCTAACCACAGCTCATTTATGCTGAAAGCAACAGGGAAACAAACTCTTTCATTCATCCCTTTTAAAAGGCTCTAAAAGAATGTACCATAAAAGGGCTCTGGGGATTAAGCAAACCACAAGCCTACCAGAATTGTCAGGTAGCATCAGCTTTTCTCTAAAGGCGCCTGTCTTTGGAATGTACTAATGATCAGTCTTCCATCCCCACTTTTTGCTTGCTCCCACACCACTTTGCTCTGCATTACAAGAAACAGTGGTATTTCCATAAATTCAGCATACTCCTCAACAGCCTGGGACACTCACTGCAAGGAGATCTGGTGAATTAATAAGGAAACGATGAGCTTCTAAACTGAATTTAAAAGGATCTTTGGCTTTATCAGTTGTTAGTGTGCTTTCTTGTTTTATTGCCATGGACAGCTGAGAACTAAAAAATCACACTAGTTAATGCCATACAGTACCTTCAGATTGGTGCACGCTGCAGACTAACACTCAATTTTACACTTTACTGCCTTAGCACAATTCTTATTAATAATGGTTATGATAACATCATCATGAGGGAACAAGTATACATATCATCTACAAGCACATGATACCGCACTTAGTGATGTCATTACTCATGCAGGCAACTGTGACCCAAACAATTTCCCCTGTATAATTGTCACTGCGAGCAGATATTTCTCTTCCTAAAAGGCTCAAACTGTTTCACTTGTCAGTGTGAAGCAAGTTCACAGTTTTTATTAAATATTCACTCTGGAGCACTCTTTGTGCTCCAGAAGGGCAGCTGACCACACTGCTATGAGGTAGGTTCATGTGATCCAGCTGCCTGTAGTTCACCCTTGAAAATTTGTTATAAATCAAGCAAGCAGACAAGTCCTAACCAGATTTCCACTGATGATACACAGATAGCATTTTTCCCCATCCAGATCAACAGAAGAAAGCACTTTTATCCTTGTTTGCTCACAGATAGATCTCAATCACTGCTCAGTTAAACTAAAAGTGGATAAAGAAACCTCTACAAGGGAAGATGCTGAATACCACAGTCATTCAGGACAAAAGACATCATGCGAATGATGAAAGATTATGATACTACAGGAGAAAACTGGCCATATGCTTTTATTACAGTTATTGGAACCATAATTAATAGAGTTTGCTGTGTGAAGTCCTATGCAGTAGGAGTTCAGTATGCATCTTCTCCTTTCCTCTAGGATATTCAAGGTGGAAATTAAGTCACTGCCTCTCCCACTCATGACCCACCACTCAAAGGACAGTGTTAAGATCCCTTCCTGAAAGGGTGAATTGACTCTTGTAGTCGTATGAAATGCAGTACCATAAATTCTTCATTTATCAGGAGATTTTATGTGCCTTGGGAGAATTCCCCATATGGCAAGGATTCCTTTAGTCTAATTCTTGTTTACCCTAGCAAGTTACTTCCAGTGACTTTGTTGCTTATCTTGTCTGTGATATTATTTATGTTAACTCATTTCCTGTAAAAGCATACACTAATAAAATGAAAAAACTGGGAAGAAAGAATGGGAAAGCTCTGAACTGGCACGGAATGTTTCAATAGTAACTAGATTCAAATCCTTTTAAATTACTGTTTCAGTGAACCTTTAAGGCTTTGAAGAGCAATATTCCTTTTTTCTACAGTTCCCGTAAGATCATTTCTTTGGTGCCGTTTCAATAAATCCCTGAAGCAATAAGCTTATGCTAGAAAGAAACTGTCCTTTCTTTAAAGGACACCTGCTGTTTGTGCTAAAGAAAGTAGGGACAAATTTCACATCAATCCCAAATAATCTTCACAAACAGATGCTTAAAATAAAAATCTGATAAATGGCCAGAAACATCACACGGCATCAATTCGATAGCGTCTTTACCTTTTAATAGTTCCCTGGAACACCTCTGGATGTTCTGGCTTCAGCCTGCAAACCACTGGGAATCCGCCATGGCTTGTACTTGCAAGAAGCCGAGCCAAGGAGGCAACGTTTTCCTTCAGGTGAAGGACTTTGACTCCAGGCTCCATCACATCCCTGGCAGAGAACAATTCCAGGTTCAACCTGGAAGACACAAAGCAGACAGCCAAAAGATTATTTAGTAAACAGGAAATGAGGCATACTGCACCACCTTAGCATTTGACGAGTTTATAATGTGTTAGTAAATTACTTCAAGATGGAAATCAATCTGCTTTATTTGCAAATATAAAAAAACGTAATTACCCAATAAAAGTGCTTATCAAGCATTGCCTTCCCTTGTGTGAGATATATGATAAATTCAACCATATGCAGGACATGGTCATCCTAGACAGGATGTCATAAGACTCATTTATCTGCATGACTTTTCACATTAAAAAAAAGACTGCTAATCTGAGCTGAAATCCTCTGGAATTTTGGCTGATATCAAATAGTTTCAAGTTGAGCACTCTGGAAAAATTTAGGCTTATGCTTATCATTGCAACAGGGTTTTTTTTTTTTGCAGCAGTAGCAGCTAGAAAGATAGGCTCCTCAAAGACAGCTTACAAATCATAGATGGATTTTTTTTCTAGTATTTTCTGACACTTTTAAGGTTCTTTTCAGGCAAAGTTTCAGGAAAGAAAGAGGAACAATTCACCAGGGGCTGTAGTGACAGGACAAAGGGTAATGGGTTCAAACTTAAACAGGAGAAGTTGAGATTGGATATAAAGATGAAGTTCTTTCCTGTTAGGGTGGTGAGGCACTGGAATGGGTTGCCCACGGAGGCTGTGAGTGCTCCATCCCTGACAGTGTTCAGGGCCAGGTTGGACAGAGTCTTGGGTGACATGGGTTAGTGTGAGGTGTCCCTGCCCATGGAACAAGATGACCTTAAGGTCCTTTCCAACCCAAACCATTCTATGGTTCTACAAATATGAACATACAAATTGAAAATGTATACTCATTCTTTCTGACGGTAAGGTGAAATGAGAAATAAAGATACTTTCTGCAAAATTCAGAGGTAATTTCCAGTGCGGTTACAATAGGTCAGATTCTTACAACTGAAGTCAATGAGATGCTCTAGTTTCAAGCTTATTTTATATTTTCTATTTTCAAAAAAATACATTAACTATTCTGACTGTCATCTGGACACACCATAAACCAGAATCTCCTGTTCAGACACAAGCTGACACAAACCACAGACAGAGACAACTGGAGCATAAATTTGCCCACATCCTGTTTTACCAATGTACCTTTCATCCCTGTGGTAAAAGCAACTCTTTCCATATGCTGTTAATTATTGTTCTCCCTCCTGAGAGATACAAGATTGTTTTTTCAAGTCAAGTTACTCTGATGGCTTGTGATGTGACCACCAGCCTAAAAGTAACTGAACTAAGAAGACAATGCACTTCATACATGGCACCTATGCAGCTGTGAAACAAGTTTCTTCTTCTAAACTGGGACGGATTTAAACAAATCCTGGAAAAGAACAGTCTTATATGCGTCAAATCGCGTCATACCCATCCCCAGTGATATGAAACAGATTGCAGGCAATGAAAATTTGGAACACCATCTCATTACAGATCCACATTTCAAGGGACCAGAACATCAATTTATGGTAAAATTAACCTCTCTGAATCACATGTTGCTTCTGAATTAAAATGAGCAGCAGTTTACCTTGCACAACAAAATGGCTTAGTATCAAATAGTAAAAAAAAAAAAAAACCACCTAAAAATCCCAAAGAGATGGATGTTTTCATTCTTAATCTCACTGAGTGCTACAAGTAGGTTGCAATACAAAAGATGGGACACAGTGGGAACCACAGATGCTGCTCAGGGTGAATGCTGTCAGAACTATGCCACTGTTGCTGTTTGTTGCATAAAACACTCTACCAGAGGCATTTTATTTCTGCTAAATTAGTAGATTCCTGCTCACCCCTTGCCTCTTTTCTAGCTCCAAAGGCCAGGTGAAAAACTGTATTTGTACTGCCTTAAGTTTGTCTAGTAATACTATACACCGTATTTCTATTAAAAGCACTGTACCTAGCACAGTGGACACAATGCAAAAACAATGATTAATGATAATAGCTACTTCCTGACTTACATAAAATATTTGCAAATCCCAAGTAACTTTAAATAAGAGCAATGTGAATACTGTTACATTCCAGCAGTTTCTAAAGCATGTTTCTTAATGGCACATAGGTTTTCCATCTTCACAACTTTACAGTTTTGCTCTGCTGCGCAGAAAGCGCTTCCCATTATTGCAGAAGTCCATGAAACATCCTTAGGTTTTGTCAAATCAATCATTTCTATGAAAGCCAGGGATAGCTCCTTATACGGTTCTGTGATCTTGGCTTTGTCTGGGATTATTAAGTGTCTGTATTGTCTGCATCAACTATACACCTTTCATTCTCATCAGACAGCTTCTTCAGGTGTAAGAACACACTAAGTACTTGGGCTGATTCCCTGCTCGCTGTCACTGACATTTCTTTCAATGAATCTTCTGCCTGTTGCTGTAAAGTATAACCTTGCTTTTGTGGTGGTTGAGACAAGCAGGCAAAAGAGTTGTTTTATGAAAGACTGTTATAAGGCCAAGGCATCTTTAAATAGAATTGGCTGAAGAAAGCTTTTACCAATATATTGCTTCTCAGAAAAACAAGTTAATTCATCATCCAGTTGTTCAGCCTCTAAACTGTAACATCCTATCTTGGACACAAGAACATGATGCAAGATAGTTTCAAAAGTCTTGCTAAAGTCAAGGTAAATGACATCCACTGCTCCCCCTTCATCCACAAACCCACTAATTTCTGCATAGAAGGCAATTGGGTCATTCAGGCATTGTTTACCTTTGGTCAATCCATACTGATTGTTTCTGATAACCACCTTCTCCTTCATGTGCCCAGAAATCTGTTCCAAAATGACTCACTTCATCATTTTCCCAGGGACTGAAGTGGACCTATGGCTGCTGTCACTAAATCATGTTTCTTTCTCCATTTGCTTCCAGAGCACTAAACTTGTTCTCCCATTTGCAGACCCAAAAGTGGATAAGGAAATGTTTTCTTACTGCCACAAGTCACAGGTCTCCAGCCTTCCCCACCATGGCACTCTACAACCTACCATGGTCTCCCAGCACCCCTCCTTTTGTGCAGCTGAGGCCTCAGGCTGTTACTTAATGGGTGCTTAACACACCTTTACCAGGAACGGCTTTCCCAGCAGCAGCCAAGTCTAAAGTTGGCAAAGGAAATGAACCCCAGGCACCTATATGCGCACTAGCCCATGAATGGTGGTGCCAGTCACTCAGACTGTTCTCACAGCCCTCTAAGTAGTAGTGCTACCAATGGGCTTGTTAGGCAGCAATTGTACTTGGTGCCCAAGCATCACCTCTGCAGGCAGGGTCCCCACCATTGGTGCATCCCTTCTCCTGCACAACTAGGAGCCTGGCCAAACGTCTCCCAAGGATGCTTTGCTTAACTGTTAGGTGCCACTCCTGCTGCAACACTTGTGTTTTTATGCAACAAAGCCCTCGGTTTCACAATGCAATTTCAAGCAAGGACATTCCATTTACCATGCTGGAAATGCCTTTCTGTAATGGATTCTATCAAGTAGATCTTTCTTACATGGAATTACCTCAAGGAGAGGCACTGAGCTGCAGCTACACTAGTAAAATAGATCTAGCATGAATTTTTGTTTTATAGGACATGTGAGAACATTTTCTCCCAAACTGTAATTCACTGTAGTAATGTAATGTGTTAAAGCATTAAAGCTATTTCACCAAAGTTGTAATAGCCAAGTTTCAGGGTCCTATAGAGAGAATATAGAGACTAGATACAACATGGAACGAAGACAATCTGCCTTACGACCTAAATAAGACAGCCATTTGGTAGGAAGCCAATATCCCTGAATAAGAAACTGTCTTGAAATGATTCATGGAAATGTAGTTCAGGCCTTGTTGCTATAAAATTCAATGGAAGTTTTCCCACTGAAATAAATTGTTAAGGATCTAACCATAACAGATCTAATCATAACATGGAGGTTTCCTCAGACAACACACAGTACAAGAGAACCTTTCTTCAAATAACAGGATTTACTCTATATTTTATGCAAGTTTCAAATAATTAAAAGGACTTAAAGGGCACTGGGAAAGAAGCATAATCCCAACTCAAACACACTCCAAGGACTAAGGTGCACGAGAACACAGGCAGTGCTGCTTGCTTGGATTTATTTACAAATTTTCCCTCATCTTTTTCAGCTGTTGCTCCCATCCTCTTTCAGCACTGAGAATGTTTACCCAGTGACTCACCACAGGCTGGCCTGCTCAGGACAGCCCTATGTTTTATTTGGGCTTCTTGTAAACCATTGTTTTATTGCCCTGACTGGTCATCACACTTCATATAAATAGTTCTCAGGAGGTTGGTTTGGAGTTTGCTTGATGCTTTTTTAGTCTGAGCACAGTCAGGATTCATCATCAGGTCAGAGGACACTAAAATTACTTACCTGTGTTATAAACACCTGCAAGTACTGGAGCTATTCAGATCTAGCTTCTTCTATTCATGCCTTTTCAGAGACTAGGGCGTTCTTTCTTTTTCTCTTCTTAAGTACACTTCATTCAGCCAGAAAAACCGAACAAATTGATTTCATAATTTCCATTGTAGTACAGCAGCAGAAACACTACTATGGAGACCTGGAGCTGCTACTACATTAGAAATACAGTTTATTTACATTATCTTCCTTTCACTCCGTTGTCTTTAAAGAAGTCCCATTGTGAATAAACTCACAGCATTGCAGGAAATTGCTTACACTTAAATACAAGCTTCCTTTTTTTCTTAAAAAGTTATAAAAAAAGATCTCTACATACTAGCCACAGGCCTGCCAATTTTCTTTTCAACTTTTGGTAGAAGTGATCTATGAAAAGGCTTATCCAAAAATTACATGCCAATATTGATCTCACTATATAACAGAATAGCATAAATGTACTACAGAAATGTTAATCACGTGCGGATGACTGAACTCAGTAGTTTTGCAAGTGCATTCTGTGAAAATATAGTTCTTTAAGTATGCTCAGAGAATGCCACTGAGATAAATAAAGCGAAACAAAAAGCTCTATAAAACACTGGAAAAGGACACCATTTAAATTAATTTTAAAATTGATTTGCCTCAGTCAATGCTAAGCCCTGAAATAAAGACATTTAAACTGTTTCAAAGTTAAATTAAACCAATAAAATCACCGTGTGCATTGATAGAAGTGCATGCATGCTAATGATGTACTTTTGTTAAATTAGATCTATTTAAAATCAGTTTTCAGAGGAACTTTGCACAGTAGACAAGGTCTACAGATCCTTGCTCTCCCTGCTTTAGCTGAGCATTAAACTGAGTGAAGAATTGTTCTAAATTAAAACAGCAGCCAAAAGTTCGGCAGAGTTCAGTCTCCGTTCAGTATATCTACAAATATTTACACTGACTGCAAGATGACAAGCTTCCCAGCATTCCCTGGTCCTGGCTCCTTCAATATCCTCAACTGAGGGGACATTTAGCTACTCAGTCTAAAGGCCTTTTGATAGTACAGCACTTATTGTGAAATGTGTTGTTTGGGTTAGCTGGATGTCTCTGTCACTTATTTCCCAGAGAGGATTTGAATGCTATATATGTTTAGCAACTACTGTATGTTAAAGACAAATGGATTTCCACAAGGTCTCATAATCTGCTGGGAAACTGTCTCTCGCTAATGCTTGAAAAATTGCAGAACAAGAGGGAAAGAAAGAAAACTGATAACAAAGCCTTTGTGTTTTGGAAAAGAGAGGGATTGGGAGAGGGGGGAGGAATGTTGAATGGTTTTGGGGGGGACCTGCCAAGAGTTGCTGCTTTTCTGTTCCTTTATCCCTAATGAAGTTTTTCCCACCAGCGCTGTCAGTATAAAATACTGTTACAAAAATAGCAGCTCCTATCCGCTTCGCATAGATATAGCTGCTTATACAAGGGCATTTAACTTTAAAAAATTAATTAGCTCGTGCAGGAGACCTTGGGATAGGCAGGAAAAGGATTATGTGAGTGGATCCACATAGTGGAATTACTCAAACAGCAGCTTAAACGGCCTCAGCTCACAATATGCAAGACCGTAGGTAAAAAATTAAAGGTCATTGTTCTTGACTCAGTTTTCACAGTGCGAATCCAAAAACAAGTTTACAAATTGTAAGTAGCAGCCTACTTTAGCCATGTCAGTATTAAGGGGAGTACAGGCATATAAATATTGAGAGTTATTGACAGTGCCTGCTCATTACTTTCACTCAGACCTTAAGGCATCTAAACTCATTTGGTGTTTCTGTTCAGAACTGCATGTTTCCCCATATGATTAGCAGTGTCTGTGGAAATGTCTCAGTCCAAACAAGCAACAGTCTGGCATGCACCTTCTCTCAGCCCCTACAGGCATTCCAGCAGCACTGTGGGGCCAACACAAGGCACTGCACCATGGCCACTGAAGAGGGGCATCCAAGAGACATGACCTGTAGAAGGCTACATTTGGTGGCAACAGCAAAGATCCAGAGTGGGTTCTCACTTCAACCGTGAAGAATCTGAACCCTCACCTGGGGTCTCCAAGACACAGGGGATGCTGCAGCACCCATGATGACAGTCCTTGCTCAATCAAAGGGCTGTCACCATCACCATATACACAAGGTGTACTGCCAACCAGACTGCAACTATGACACCTCTCCCTACACCTACACAAAAGTTTCAAGTAACTGTCCCTGCACCATGATTAGCAAAAAGAAAACTACTGAAAAAAAGGCAAAATGTGAGACAGTGCCAAGAAATAAAAACCCAAGGAAGGAGAAGGTGGGATGAAGTCTTCTTGAGATTTCTCCTCCTTCCCTATAACCCAAGATATCACCCATACCACCTTCTCTTGTCACAGCCTATCCCTTAATCTGAGTCCGTCCTTTAGAGATCAGTTTGTCCCCGACAGCTTGAACACTGATCAAGGTAATAAGAAAGAACACACGTGCTGCTGTTTGAGGCTGCTGTGCCATATTCTATAAAAAGAAAGTTTTTGCTAAAGAAGCAACTATGTTCAAACAAAAATGTAAAATCTGTTTGAAAGACAAGCTGAATGCAACAGCTGAGGTACAAGTGTCACTTATGAGAGTAAATTCTACTCTTCCTACAAGATTTGCTGCTGCACTCATTCACAACGTAGGCACTGCAAGAATTTGAGACTTACTAAATGTATCAGCTGTCCTTGCCTTTTTCAAATTAATATCTGAGCCTGTAGAACTCTTTTCCTTTTTCAGAAAGAGTTAAGCTTGTGTTAATTCCAGCTGCCCTGCCATTATAACCAAGGAAAGGCAAAGAAAGTCATTTCTCAAAATGACACGAGTACAAGCTATTTAAATGCAAAGAAACATTCCAAACAAACTTCCACAGGAATAAAGAGAGAGAAGCAAGTAAACTGAGGGCTAAGTAAATATCTCATGATCTTGCTTATAACCAAACAAACATGGAAATGCATATTCTCTGGATAGATCACTGACAAGCAATTTCCAAGGGAAATTCACAAAACACTAAGTTGGCTGTTGCAGTTTGAATGCAACGATACGATGAGTTTCTTGCAAACATATGCCAAAGAAACTAATCCAAACTGGAAAGAAGAGAGGAAAGCTCCTATGAGACAGTTTTCATAAAGGCTCCATTCAGGGCCTCCACCCTCATGTTCTGTACCAGCTACCTTAGCTTTTCCACTCTGCCTGCTCCAAGAAAGCACCAACTAGTGTATCAAAAATGCAGGCTTTAAAATGCTTGGGAATGGGCAGTGACAGCAGTGTATGTTTTAATAACCAGACACAGATTGTCAGGTGACCTCTTAGTCAAAATGACATAGAGATTTAGGTCTAACAGACTACAAAAAGAGTAAACTAAAGTAATAAGAATGGGAGAAGAATATGAAAAAGATTTTAAATTGTTCAATCCCTCCAAGAATGAGGCATTTTCAGGAGTAGTGTAGTCAGGTTATTAAAACACAACGTTGGGTGTCTGGAGATACAGACTGTAGCCTGTTCCCAGTGCAGTAAGTAGAAGTTTTGACACTTATAACCAGGACTTCAAGCAAAAGCAGTTCTCCTTCTAATTGTACAGTCAACAGGGAAAAGCATTTAACCCATCAAAATTCAGCATTCCCATTACTTACATCCCAGTTAAAAATAAGATCACAAATGCTGGCATTATTTATCTGCTTTTCCAGAAAATGAATGGTGATCTCTCTGAACCTGACAGTGTACTTATACTAGTCAATATATGTACCCAAAATTCTGGGAAGAGATTTTGTGTGTCTGACTTGCTTTCTCTTTCTCCTTCCTTATCCCAAACACCAGGACTCAGCTTCCTCCGGCTTTTTCCATCTGCTGTCGCTTTCATCTCCCACTCACCTACTGTCACAACTCCATGTATTGGATGGCAGCAGCTAATAAAACTATATTCACAGCTTTATGGCTTTTCATAAAACTACTCCATTCTATGCCTCTTTTTTTTTTTTTTTTTGCCTTACTTCTGGTGTGGCTCTGTGTGCACTCAGTGTACTGAAGAACTCCCTTGTGATTGTGTGAAATAGCAGTTAAAGGCCTTGCAAAACTGGTAAAAATAAAGTGTATTTCATTTCTCAAACATGCTGAAATTCATTAAAGTATTTTGTGCCATCTGTTTCCTCTTTGTAAATAAATAACTCTTTCCATCATGGCAACCACTGTGAGAAGCTGCTAATATTTATGAAGATGTAGCAACGCTCACAGAACAGAAAAAGTGACACATGTGAACAGCAGAGAGAATCCATTTCTGCTTAAGGTGACCTTGGAAGCAGCCCTCAGCACCAGAATAAAGATGATATCCCTATGTGTAACTCGGAAACACTGAGGTATAACTCTTACATAAATGGATGACTCTCTTCCCATTTGCAGCAAACACCCATATCCAGCAAAGACAGGGGAATTCAGCCCATTTCAAGTCAGACCCACCATTCTTTGAATAAGTTCAAGCAGTTGTTCATGTCATCTTCATGAGATCAGCCGCCCTGCCGGCACAGCTGGCTTTTCGGTGGTGTTGGCTGGCTTTAAGTGGAAACTGTCAGTACCTGCCAAGTGGTGGCCAGACACCAGAGCAGACTTTCCAATTAGTGGGATACCCCATCCGATGCCTTGATTGGATTTCTGTGTGTATGTGCACACTCCACCTGCGTGTTACCACATCTGAAGGCTGTGGTGGTACCCATACAGGCAGCTTGTCCTCCCAGGTGAGCCAAAAGGGAGTCAGCCTCCTCTTTGCCAGGCCACCAGAAGCTGTTTCA
Organism: Loriculus beryllinus; assembly: GCA_039877255.1. NCBI lineage: Eukaryota > Metazoa > Chordata > Aves > Psittaciformes > Psittacidae > Loriculus > Loriculus beryllinus. The sequence goes on from JBCJKH010051101.1 coordinate 50,488, forward strand.
AGTTTCCCCTCAGCTAAAAGTCGCTGTGTGCATGTTTTACCTAAGGGCTTGTAGGAGCCAGTGCGGCTTGCTCACTGCCCACCAGCGAGCTGTGAAACACAGGTGATTAGTTCCAGATGCTGTTTCAGCGCCTTCCCTTCTGCGGAAAGTGTGCAGAAGTCACTTCTTTCAGTTTCACAGGACTCCCCAGAAATGGAAAACACACAAAAGTCAGTGCGGATTTGTTATCCTTCCCTCAACATCAGGCAGGCTGCAGCAGTAACTAAAACATCTGTGGGAAGACTTCTCCATGAGCCGAAGGGATCTGCGTTACACTTGCTATGGATCTTGCAGTGATTCATGATGGACCTTACAGCAAGAACCAGAACCTTATAATAAGTTCCCATCTGTTGTCATGGCATGCCCAATACCTGCAGCTCATTTGCCAACCCCATGACAGTCCTATTCACACTCTTAACAGGGACCTTGCTTGTAACATACACCACAGGAACAGGATAGCTGCTTCAAAATTTACTATATTTGATCTGCCTATTCATGACACCAGACTTTGTCCCTAAGGTTTTGATCAACTCACCAAGCCAATCTTTCAAACTTCTTATAAGTTTCTCTTAAAAATCATCAGTACAGGAGAGTAATTTTTCTCACCACTTCTGAATTATAATAAAAGCAGATCATTTAGCTGCATCTATCTGATAACTTACAGTATAACATTCACTTTTTAGTTCAAAATGTTTTCTTCTTAGCACACTGTGACAGCAATCAGCATATAATCTTGGTAGAACTTGCCATTTACACTTTGCATATTCAGGGGGCAAGGGAGAATCCAGATTTAATTGTTCATTAGAAAAGGAGAGCGATAGAGAAGCTGAGCCTGCAGTTTTCAGACATATCAGAAAATATAATTTCGTAGTGCCCGAAAATATTCCAGTGTAAAACATTTTGGGCTCATGGAACGGCAATTGTGCAAATATACAAGCCCTGCGTAAACATTAAAGTATTTACAAGGTCCTCCAAGGATTTCCATCAGACAGATTGTTGGCTCGTCTTCACTATTCTTGTCATTATATTTTCAGTATTCATGCTTCTATTGTATATACTTGTTTATGAAGGCTGCAGTAACCACCAATACACTTCCAACTGCAGTAGGTCAGCAATGAGCTATTACTCAGTCTCCAGCCCTTTCTATCAAAGGATGGTGCTGCTGGCCAGACCTCCTCAAGCCCTCCTCTAAGCCTCCTCTATTGCTCTGTGTAAGACTGCAGATCCTAACCTTGAGGGCACAGCGCCAGCTCTTATCCTGGACATTTTAGGAAAGAGGACGATCAAGGGTGGGAAAGGTTTATTTTAGGTTGAAGGAAGGGTTATGTCTGCTGGTATTTATTGTAGCATGAGCAGAGTAATTTGTTTTATTTGTTCAGACTCCACTCTAAAAATAAACATTAATGCAACAGAATCTTGGGCATCTTTATATGGCTTTACCAATCTAAATAAAGTCATTTTGAGTCATGTAGTACCTTTAGGTAGTAGCTTCATTAAATAGTCAAAATCAGAGCAGGTCAAAAATCATCCTCTAGGGTTCATGAGTTTTGCCTTTACATAAGGCCCTTTGTTTAAGGACTTGACAGTACTTGGCAAAGACAACAGATGCTGAAAGTCACATGAGGTATATAGGCACTGTTTTCCCTTCTGTAACTGAGAATGGAAAAATAAATCAGTTTGGCCAAAGCAATATAAGGAAATGGGACAGAACCCTGAATAGTCACTCCTTCTCAGTCTCCTGCTTCCCTCCACACAGCCTTCCTCTTCCTGTCTCAAATGAATATTCATATTAATACAATTACACTGTTTGCATGTGTTTTTTTTCCCTAAGAGAAAAAAACTATTCAACTTTGGACACTGTAATCACTTCATACTAAATTTGAAATTTTGGGTGAAATTTAATGACAAAAAAATCTGAGCAAAGTGGTCTCTGATCACTTAAAAATAAGGCTGAAAAGGCCTTTTTTTGTCACAGGTCATTTTTGTATGTCACTGAGTCCTGTTTTCCACCAAAATCCTATAGAGAGATAGTCAGATCTCCTGAAAACTACAAAGCTAAGTGCCTTGTTTATCACCACCTGTCACAGAGCAAGAAAATGCATCAATAATGTTAAGTATTGGTGTTAACATACAGCAGTAACTCTGCTCAGCTGGAAGTTCACCTTCCATTCATGCTCAGATTAAGACAACCTTCTTCACACAGAGGCATGTGCACTAAGCCTTCACCTTTTTTTTTTTTGGTAGGAGCAGTTCTGGATAATTTGGAACAAGTGAAGCAAGCCAGTATCAGCCTTTTGCCAGGTTAAAAAGACTGCAAAGAGTGACAGGCTGGACTTTTCCACAGTGATCTGCAGGGAGCTGGTGCAGGGGCAGGAGGAAGCCATAAGTCCTTTCACCCATCTCACATCTGCACCACCAACCCCATGTTGACACCAAGGCAAGGCTGTGCTGCCGTTCTTCCATGCACATAGAGTGGCCTCTGGCTCTGACATAGTATTTTTGTCAGGGGGTCAATACAGCTATTTATGGCTTGTAGAGTTGCTTCTTAACTAATGGGATCACAATAAACTCAAAACCCAGCACAGGCAAAAAAAAAAAGGACTAAAAATGGTTTTTTGCCATGTGTGCTTAAGCCTGACATAGAGGCAACTTAAAGCCCAAATGCAATTTTAATAAATCTCACCCACATCTCAACACCTTCCCTCCATCTTTTCTGTAGCAGCCAGGGTTCTCCCCAGACAAAGTGTGGCCTTGTTACAGCAGCTCCCTTTTTCCTTTGTGCAGCCAGAACAGGATCCAGCTTCCACCACAAACACTCTACAAAAGATGGGCTGGATGCCCTCTAATGCAAAAACATTGCCAAGTCCACCCCCTAATGATGTCTCTCAGGATGAAAGTGCCAAACAGCCATGAAACACACTGGCTTCTCAAAGAGGCGGGAGGGGATACATCACATGCATCTGGGTGAGTTGTCTTTGAAGGAACACTTGTGTCAGCAAGATGCATAGGCAATCTTTTAGTGTAGTAGTTGCTAGTCTAGGCCCAACCAAAAGCACCTCCCTTTCTCCCCAGTGTCCGGTGATTTTCAAACTCCAAAGCCTCATCTAAAAAGTTTGCTAATTATCTCAAATTTTATAACAGGCCAAGCCAGCACCTTGGATCCCAAATAACCCTCAAACTTGGGTTGGCTCAAATTCTGAATCCAGGGTCTGCGGTGTGGGCTTAGGCAAACGTAGAAGGGAGAAACAAAAAAAAGGTAAAAACTCAGCCTTGCTCCGTGGATCTTTAACATAGGGCCACCTCTGATACACTTAAAAAAAAATACATAATGAGACCACTATAATATATATTCCAGCCAAAATTCTTGGCTCCCCCAAACAGCTTTATACGGTATGCAATACAGAAACACCCAGGAGACGCTGTAAGAACTTTGACAAGGCCAATATTAAGCTAGAACAAAACAGAACTACTGGCACCAGCTCCACTCAGCTCTTAAGTAAACTTGTCCCATTAAAAAGTAGCCTCTAAGATATTTTCTCTCTGAAGTGTATAGTAGCTTATAAAAAGCAGGAAGGGTTGCCAAGTCATAGATGTGTTCAAGTACTCCTTACCCTCATTAAAGAACATTCCCTGGCAGCCAGCAGCTTTGAGTGTTCCAGTGAAACAGATTTTATAAGAGGGGTGTTTACAGTGGTGTGCGATGTAGCTGGAAATCACGGTGCACCATAGCAGCCCCGTACTAGATAGAGCTGTGTTTGCAGCCTTATCATCCAGGCAAAGGTTACAGCAAGCAGAGTGATCAATGAGGTTCCAAAAAAATAATGAATATTAAGAAAACAAATTTTAAGCTCTGCTCCACAGGAACAAAAGCATCCAGAGATGCCAGTGCCTAAATAAAAATTGGGTAGTAAAATACCACGGAGTATCTAGGTCTCACTTCCACCAGTTTTGTGTGTCTTCATAGAGGGGTCTTCATAGTAAGCATGTACCTAAATTAGCCTCTTTCTTAATGTACCCACTGATTTCCACATCAGCTAGGAGTTAAACTGTTTTGTGGATCTGGACCTTAATGCCACCCCTCACACTATTCATGGAAAGGCTATTTTCTCATCTCAGTTCAGTGTCTAACACATCTTCTGCCTGGGAATATTATCCATTCCTGTAAAAGGAATCAACAAATGATGAAATACAGAAGGTCTTCTCATCCTGATGAAGATGAAGAACTAGGGAAGAAAAAATCTGCACTTTCTCTCCAACAATATGAGTACTGAGGACATAAAAACACACATTCTCTTGTGCTTCTCCTTTTTCCTCCCTGCTACCAACCAGGCACTGTTTTCCAAAGGCTTTTCAAGCTTCAATTGAAGAAGAATTCCAATTTGTGTGGCATTTCTATGGTGTTTAAGCAAGCTGTTAGTTACCTAAATCTTTCACTCTGCATATACAAATACAATTTATCACCTGTTTATAAACACATGCTAGCTACCCTTTCCCACACAGCTGACCTCTGTCCCTGTTATGATTTGGGGAATCCAGCAATGAACAGTTTATATATTTTGTGATCTCACAGAATAATTAATATTGAGCAAAGAGGATGTAGAACCTGCTACACACGTAACCATGTCAGCTGCAGTTTCCCAGAGCAGCAACGTGGTTGCAAACCCCCAACCAAGCTGACACAACCAGAGAAAGAGGCTAGCTTATGCAAAATGATGCCTGGGTGTAAGCACTTGAAGATAAAAATACTTCAGAAGCGTAGAAATAAATGGAACTTAAAAAGAGCAGAGCCTTGCATACTCTGGGTGTTCACTCCAAGATAAAAAAAGACTAGAGAAGCACATAGGCAGGCTCCCACAGCATCTTGGTAGCTGCAGGACCAGTCAGAGAGAAAACAAACGGGAAATCTTGGTCTGCAGGGAAAATACATGGAGAGAAAAGTCATGGCCAGGCACCTATTTGTAGAATTCTGACTCAAGTTTCAAGGATGCTCAGAACTGATGAGGAAACAGAGATAAGGAAACATGTACAGAGACTACTTGTTTGGGGGTTTTTAACTGTCTTGTCTCAAATTGTGTATTTTCATGCTAGGTAAATTAACAGTATCTTTGTTTTTGGAATTCTTACAAAGACTGCACATTAGGCTGAAGCCTTCCAAATGCCTCAACACAGCTTGCAGCACGATCTATTCCGTGATCTTTCTGGCACAAAGGTGAGAGTCACTGCTTGGTAGTTCCTGGTGTCCTTCTTTCCATCCTTTTTATAAATTGGTGTGAAGTTTCCCTGTATCCAGTCACTGAGGAATTCATCAGGCTGACAAGACTTTTCAGGTATGATGGAGTGTCTTAGCAACTACATCAGCCAGTTCAGATGTGTATCAGCCTATTCAGACTAGGTCTAAGAGGATTTAGACTAAAACTTGGCAGCCTGTAAATTGCCTAGCTATAAAAACCTTTACCAAGCTGTGACACCATGTATTTTGCTTTAGAGTATCAGTATATCTGATGACCAAGTTATCCAGAAACTTTCCTTAATATTACTGGAAAGAAAAGAGAAAGAAGTGGGAGGGAAATGAAATTTTATATACATATCAATATATATATAATTGTCCTTCAAGTGAATAGGACCTCATTTTGAACCAGGAAGGCAGCTATAACTCTTTTCATGGACTTGTCATCTAATTGGAATACCATGGGAAGCTTTATGGCTTCTTCCCCTCTGTTTTATCTGCCATGGTACACATAGAAGCTATTCATAATGTCACAGATTGTTTTTATTTCCTCCTACCACATAGCTGGCTCTTTTTCCTCTCATGTCAAATACAGTTAGATTATACCCAGCATTCAATATGCCGGCTAAAAACTTTCAGATATGGCTACATTTGGAGAATGTTATAAAGTGTGGACAGAATGGGTCACCAATATTTCATTCTTCTTAAGGGTCACTTGAAACTAAGAGGTTGTCCAGTAGACCTCAATACTGGGAGAAATGACAGCTAAAGTGTCCTGCAAGCAGCTTTGGCTATGGGTATGTAGTACCCAAGTATGCCTTGAGGAAAACAATAAGTCTTTCTGTGGTAAATAACTGACTTAATTTTTCCTTCTATTTCTTCATCACATTACCTAGTTTGTTCACAGAGAATACCATTAAGAATCAGCATTTTTGCTAATTATTGTGTAGAAGACAATAGCACAGAGTTTTTACTACAGATAAATATAGACCCAACACCTACATTTAAGAGAGGAAATGGTTCTTATTACTGGTTATGAATGTCCATGAACAGACTCAGGTTTTGGGTATACACTAAAAGATACACAGGACAGATTGGATTAATATAAGTTAAAAAATAAAAACTCTACTTTTTTTTTTTCACAAGCTATTCATTTAGTTTATAGTCAGTGCAGGTACTTCCAGAAAACACCCTCTGTGCCTTAGATTGTTACCACTGGATGGCAGGAATTGCTGTCTGAAAATATACATCTTACAATACTAAACATACAGGAAACCTAGACTAGTCATCCAGAAGTTGAGTAAGGCAAACTTTACCATCAGGGACTCTACACACTCTGCTGTTGTTACTGTGTTTCTTGTGAGCAGATGCGATAGAGCGGAGTCGTAACCGTGAAAGCCTCTACTAGATTCTCCATTGGACCAACTGTGCTACTAATAAACAGCATCCAACTGGACATTACAAAGCACTTACTGCTTCTCAAGGCTCTGGTAACATTGGTAATTCAGATCCTACCATAATCTTGAAGAGAAGGGGAGTCTCTTTTGTTCCATTTGTACAGCACATCACTCTGTGGGGACATTGTTCAGGATCAGGGTCTCCTTCCTCTGACCCTTCAAACTCCAGGTCTCAGAGAAACCACAGAGTCTCTGTGCAGAACATGACACAGGAAACTTACAGATCAGCAACATAAAAGACCTCACCATTTTCTCCCGTGATGGACAAAAGGTTCTACATCCAAGTAGGGAATGCACTTCAGCTTTAGGAGAGAGCTGTACAGGGATGCGTTGAACAAATCACCAACCATCTTGGCCACCATGACAGCTTTTCATGTCTTCGGAAGCTTTTTAACAAAAGAAATGCTTACGCAACATCAGATGCTAGTTCTGCAGGAGCTGTTCTAGTAATTAACCCACAGCACTGACACTTCAGCCTCCTTTTCTCCATGAGTTTAACTCTTAGATACGCAATAAGTATCAGCGGCACAAGAGTCCTTCATGGGCTCTCTTATCCATCTCTACAGAAACTCCAAGAACATAAAGAGGAAAGTATGTCATTGTGATGTTATTAATTCTGAAATGAGTAATCCTATAAATCTAATTGCACTGGGATGCACAATCTTAAACTAATGTATGCAAATTAGATTTAGTTTCATGGGGTTTTTTTAATAATTCTTTGTGATGAAAAGCTTTAAAAAAAGACAAGTTTATTAAGTGATTTTTCCACTATAGATCAGTCTGCTGCCCCTGAATCTGCTTCCAAGAGAGTCAAGCAGTTGCATAAATATCAGTCTGTCTGATTATTTAATAGGTTATTAATTAAAAAAAAAAAATAATCTCGTGATTACTGCTTATGCAAAGTCAGCTAAAACAAGCTAGGACTGCTGAATCTTCAAATAAAGATGTTTTGCATACAGCAAAACTCCACAAGAATTAATTTTTTTCACTTAAACATATATTGGAATGTCTTCTCCGTGAAGATCCTCTCCCAGAAAATGCTCTCTAATCTCTCAATCTTTTTCTCAGGTTTCTTAATTCAACTAATGAGCTGCATCCGTGTGCAAGGCACAAAAGTGGGATTTTTAGATTGCTCATTTAGCTTGTTCTTGAAAAGTCTGAGCTTTCAAAACTCAGAGTAGCTCTCCATAATCCAAAGTCCTCACTCTGAGTTCATCTTTTAGGGTGTTTCAAAATAGGCTGCAACTGGTGTCCATCCCCATCCCGGGGCTATGTATCCCCAACACCTGCACTTACGTGGCCCCAGGCACACTCCAGTATCACCAAGGCCACCATAAGGTTATCTTTCCAGCAAATTAGCTGCTGGGACTATCAAGCAAGCTGATACAACCAGCCAAGAGCTGCATGATTCCTTGCCCTCAGCTGCAGTCAAGTGGGCAGGGCTGGAAGAAGCCAGCATACCTTGAAAGAGCATCAAGCCACACCTTCATTCCTTGCCTCCCAGACTGTAAGCACCCCACTGAGCTGCAGGACAGCTATTCTGCAAGGACACTGACTCAGGACTACAAAATGTTTCTGCCTTGTAATCTGCTGTCACAGCAACTGAACACAAAACACAGGATTGTCAGCATGAAAAACTTTGGGCTAGTGGAAAAGTAAAGAGGGGAAGCAGCAGATGCGCAAGATAAAATGGTATGGATATACACGGCAAGTATTTGAGCACCTCATGACAACTGTCCATTAGTCAAGTCCAGAAGAGAAAGCCCAAACTTCCTACAGCTCATCCTTATGGCTTATAGCTCATTTTGGAGAACCACAGAACAGTTTCAGTTGGAAAGGACCTTTAAAGTTCACCAGTCCAGCCCCCCACACCCATGACAGCAGGGACATCTTCAACTATATCAAGTTGTTCAGAGTCCAACCTGTCCTTGAGTGCTTCCAGAGATGGGGTAGACACAACTTCTTCAAGAACCTGTTCCAGTGTCTCACCACCCTCATTGTAAGAAAAAATTTCTTCCTTGTATCTAGTCTAAATCTCCCCTCTTTTAGTTTAAAACCATCAGCCCTTTTTCTATTGCTAGAGGCCCTTCTAATAAGTCCGCTCCCATCTTCCTTATGAGCACTCTTTTAGTGTTGAAAGGAAGTTACTTAATGATGATTTGGTTGTTTTACCTTGGTAACATTCTTGAAAGAAAGAAAGTGGCATGTGTCTTTTAGGCACAGCAGATGAAAGACACTCCAGTCCAGGAACACCTTATCTATTACTAAGCCATTTTTCATTGCTGATTCAGAACTACCAATAATCTTTTCCAACAGGGCAAGAATCCTCCCCTTCAAAAATCTTCAAACAAGCCTTTCTCAGGGATGGAAAGAAAAACAAAATCTGACACACACAGAAGTGATAGGCTGTTTTAACTACCAATACTTGTTCATGCCTTAAAGTCTTTGCCACTGCAGACCAGTCTCTGTTACTAGTTAACCAATTGTTAATTCAATGACAGAAAGAGTATGATGCTCCATTCCACAATATGCAAAACCATCCTCAGTTGTCCTGTAGGCTCTTGTCTTTCATCTCAGCAGGCAGATGCAAGAATGAAGATGTGGTCTTAGCATCTACCTTAAAAAGCATGACAGTCAGAAAGCCACCATGGATTTATAGATATATTTTTTGTTGGCTTACTTTTTTTTTTTTTTAAAGCACAATGAGGCTGTCCTTATTTTAGACCTGGCAAAACACCTCATAGTATGACAAGAAGCAACTGCCATTTCTTTCGCAAAAGCAGCCAAGCATCACCCAACTTGATGAGTAGCCGCTACGTAAGACACCTTTCACAGGTTCCATGCCTACTTCCTGACTAAAATCTTCAACAGTGTGTTACTTCTTCTACTAAGTTACCTGCTGAAAGCTGACTTTAAAACCTCAGCAGGAGAAAAGCAAAAGCTGATAGATTTTAACTATATGTTTTAAGATAAGCTTCCCTTGAGGGGCCAGCACAGCTACCTGAGCAAAGCAAGTGTTTCTACAGACCACATACAGAAGCACATGCTCCGTTTGCATTTTGGACTATTACCAGCAAATTTCTCAAGCAAGTCCGGACAGGCATCATTCCTCAGAGGGGGGTAATAAAGAAAGTTTTCCCATGTTACATCGATTACACACACAGAACAGAGATGTGAACTGAACACTTCATACATTCACATCCTCCACAGGACCAATGGCAACGCAAACACACTTTCTTGGGGTTTCTTGCAGCCTGTCTTTTGTGGTTTTCCCAAAGCCGTGCAGCAAGCAGCTTTCTGTGGCAGGACTGGAGGAAGGAGCAGGGATGCCCAGACCCAGCAGCTGTGTGATTGCAGGAAGGACAAAAGCCAGCAGGGCCGCCCACACTGCTGTGAATTTCAAAGACTCATACAATTTAGCCAGGCAATTTAAACTTTCTGGTACACAGTGCTAATTATGAAAACTAACGATTCCAAACTGTAATTGTTTTGCTGAACCACCTCCCCACAACCCCTCTCTATTCCCTGTATAAGCACTCAGTGCCATTTCCACCAATGGTAACCCTTCCAGAACACGTTTCATTCCTTCCCACTGTATTCAAGTTCACGTCAACTTTTTAGGGGTGGGAGCAATAAAATTAAAAGCGGGATTTGGGGGACAGAAAGGCTGAGAGACAGGGTCCCTCCCATCTGCCACAGCAGCATGTTAATTTTCTACCGTACAGTTCACAAAGCAACATGCCACAGCCCTGGAGTTGCGAAACAGACTGAAAGGCTGACATGAAAAAGGTGATTAATTCACAAAGTAATGAGGAGACATTTAGTACAAGGTTTTGCAACAGGAAGAACTGAGATTCCTATAAACATATGTAGATTCTTCCATGTAATGGAACAATGTGACACTGTCCAGCCAAAGATCAGCGTCAGCAGCCCAGAGCATAGCACTGTTGGAACTGCGCATCCAAATCCTTGGTTATTCAACCATTAATCTGGCAAATAAGAAAGTACAAAGAGACCAGAGCCAACTATTTCAAGTGCATCAGAAAGTGACAACAGTAAGAACTTCACAAGGGCTGTAATAATCAAAGCTCTCAAGCTCTGCTGACAACTGCAGTACTCGAGCAGACAGTGTTGCAGCTGTATGACAGCTGCTTCTAGCAATTTTGGGATACCATAGGTAAGAACTATGAATTAGGAGTAAAACATGATTTGTCATCAAAAAAAAACCCAAGCAAACCAGGATTGTTACTGCCATGGGTTTGCTTGAACTTGCAGAGAATCAAAGTACATTAATGGTAACAAACCCAATTTTGGGAATCTTCTGATATTCTTCCCTAACGTTACACATGTACTTTTCATTGGTCTGTGGCTCTGATTTTCCTAGAGATTTCTAAATATATCAATGAATACCAAATTCAAGGTCTTTCAAGAGTACCTCTTGGATAATTTTTCATGGAATTGTGCACTCCATTCTCAAAGACTACCAGTAGTCTGGCCAGGGAACACAGAAAACCAGCCTGAGGTGCAAGGCACAACCCAAGTTCAGGATTTACAGCCTTTCCAGCATCTTCCAATAATAATTGTAAAATAACTGTAATACTTGTAAACTGTAGAGGCATTTACCATGATTGTAAGTATCAATCCTTCACAAAACCCACAAGCTTCCCCTCCTAATCAAAAGTCAGGTACTCTGGCACTGCAACAACCTACTTGCAATGTTTTCACACAAATTGCCCAGAAGAAACAGACAACACTAAATACACTCTCATAATAGTTAGGATAACAGTAAAAAAGCCCTAATTTCCTACAAGTACTATAAAGCCTGTGGAAAAGCTGTATTGTTACTTGCAAAACAAACTGTACTTTGTTCCATAAGGATCTTTGGTTTAGCTATCTCAACAGTGGAGGCATCAGGAATGGCCCTGCTCCTCTCAACTAGGAATTGCCAGTGGGAGGCAGGGTGTGAGAAAGGGGCAGCACATATATATGGGTGTATGCAGAGTGACTCTGCTTAGAAAGCAGAAGAGCAGTGACTCGTGTAATGCCAGTAATTTAATCAGTTAACTCATGCCTGCAGAGCACAGATGGAGCCACCCCAGCCCTGAGCACCCCTCCCAGCTGCACGGGCAATCCCAGCAGAGGGGTGCCAGAGGAGGGTACAACCTGGGAGGCAAAGTAGGGAGAAAACTAGATTTCATTAAACAGACTCCACACATGATGATGGCAGTATTGAGAGTTCATGTTTCACTCTGGCAACAGCACTAGTGCCTGCAGCAGCTGCCCCATCCCTGCAGCCCCAAATCTCTTTACTCCAAACTTTTTATATCTTCTTCATAACCGTGATGAGAACCAGCAGTAAAAAACATTAGTTTTGATGATTAAAAAAGTGGCTTTAATTCAGGAAAACTTGAAGCTGTCCTTTGAGGGGCTGCCTCCCCCACCACACCAAACCCTAATGTGTGCAAGAGAAGAAAGTACAGAACATTATTTAGCATTTCATTTTGAACTTGCATTGTACTTCTCATCTGAGCTTCACTGGAGTCTGACCAGAACAAAAACCAAAAACCACCAGCCTTTTGCCTGAAGACATGTATACAGCAGCCCGCACAGGAGGGCGGCGGCAGCAGTGCTGCCCACGCAGTCTGAGAAGCCACTGCTGGGACCAGAAGTGCAGAGAACAACCCCATCACAGGGAGGGGGGAACCTTCCCAAACAGCACAGCCCACGAAAATCTCAATACCAGGGGAACAGGAGCAGGAGGAAGGTTAAGCCCAAGCAAGCTGCAAGGAGCTTCAGAAAGGAGAAGAAAGCGAGAGGAGCCAGAAAACACAAGTAAAGCAAACAGAAGGTCTGCAGCCAGCAGAAGCACCAGCTTCTTAACTAGTTCAGCAAGCAGCTAATTCAGTGTTGAGAAACTGCTTGTCTTATGTTCCTGCAGCCAGGGCAGCAGGACCCATAAGCTATGTGAAGGCAGCCAGCGAAAGCGGAGAGAGCAGCAGCTGGAAGGAAAGCATCAGCTACTCTGACAAAATAAAAAGTAGATTGCTGGGCCAACCTCTGCAGCCCTACCACAGCAGCCACAGCAGGGCAGAAGGAGACATACCGATCCTCACAAGTAAATCACATTTGTTCAGAAGCTGGGATGCAAGGGCAGCCTGTCCACAGTCGCTTCCCAGGGACCAGCTCTGCAAGCTGCCAGGAAGAAAATCCCACTGCAAAATCCCACCGGATGGGAGCATGTAAAGGACTGCAGATGAAAGGGCTATAAATTATCATCATCATGATAAGCAGACCACAAAAGTCCTAAGACAAGAACAATTTCTCTTCACTCGGTCAAGCTGTCCCACTTAACACTGTGATACCAAGAAGCATCTGATGGTATTTTTCTAGAAGGGACTGATTTTTCATTTCACAGATCTCAGCAAGAGATACTCCCAACACAAACTCCACTTTCTAAAGCACGTTGCTTACACTCCACAACCTTTAAGTACAACATAAGAAAGTACAAAAAAAAAAAAAAACCAACAACCCATTTATCCCTTTTGAAGAGGCTAAATGACTACACACACACAAAAACCAAACCCTAACCAACCCAAGTACAACATGTAACACAAGCAGCAGCTCACTAAGGTGAGAACAAGCCTTTTCTGATGCTGAGTAGGTCGAGTTATAAAGCAGATCTTGAAAAGTGACTTACATGATGAAAGCAGCATGCTTAGAACTGGACTGATGCCAATGTCAAACAACACAGTACTCCCTTGGTCCTGGAGCAACCAAGGGAATAAGCATTTTAGAGCAACCCACTGGCAAGCCAAAGGCTACCACATGAAGTCAGCCACTGCCCACTTAACACACACTTGCTGGGGAAGAACAACCCCCATTATCAAGCAGTTTTTGATTGGATTGGGTAGGTTTTAAGGGTTTGGGGGTTAGTTTGGAGGGGCTGTTTGTAGATTTTGGGGGTTTTGTTTTGGTTTCTACCCCTCAGACATAGCTAATCTTCCCATTACAAAGGGTTAAGAGCAATGCAAGGGCCAAGTCTTCCTCCTTTTACATTTCAGGCTATCAGTAGGGGCCAGCTGCCACTCCTGACACCATTTAACAACTGAAGCCCTGATCTTCACATAAAAGCATCTCAAGCCCCTGAGGATGAATTTGGGAATTACCTTGTCCTCCTGTGAAAAACAAAACCTACCGCAAAGCCAAATCATATAAGCATTTTCTAAGCACACTGAAGTCTGCAACAGAGACAAGAATGTTACAGAAAGCTGAATCAAGAGCCCACAAACCTGAGTCTTTGCACAATCTCAATATGTTATCTCTACAAACACCTTAAAAATCTCCCCCACAAAACCAACAACCCCCCAAACCAACAGTACGAATAAGCCCTCAAGCTAATTGGAAGCCTACCTTCCATGTACAAGATGGCACTAGCTTACCTACCAAAGGAAAAAAGCCAATAATAGTTTTTGTATACTATTTCTAAAAGAGGAAATTTTGAAATTCCCCGTTACTGAGCACAGCTGTGTTGTGTCAGAACTGCAGGCATGATTACCACTGGAAACAGCTCTTTGATGACTATCGCACTGGAATATCTAAAACAAGTAGAAGCACGGAAACAAGAAGTGCTTTGCCACCCAGTTTCAAAACAAAATGCTGAAGATCACTGAATAATAAAGGGGTTGGGGGGAGGCGAATGGGAGGGCAACGGGTATTTGTAGACCTCTCATATAGGGCTGGACTGGTAGATTAAGTGGAAAAAATTTTAAAGACATCTATTTTTATTTCAAAAAAGTTCCCTTGACATTTCATATCCTTTTTACAGCTGATGAAGTTTTCACCATTTTCCAAGCTTCTACATCATAAAAATAAATAAATAAATAAATCAATCAGAGAAATCATTATGCTCTACCTTAAAAGTACCTAACAAAGGTACAGTCTCACAAAGGCTAACACCATCTTGCACCTGCAGTCTGGCAGGCTACAAAAGGCAGCCTCTCATCTCAATACTCCCAGTCCTGTTTGACAATTGTACTGTCTAGTAGCAGCAACTCTTTAATCTCAGTGTAGTCGCTTTGGTAGTAACTGTCCTGAACCTCTCGTTGATGCTGATATGACAGCCAACACCACCATCACACCAGTGCACTGCTAAAAACCCAGCATTACTCAAGTGATGCTACAGTCCATCCTTTGCAGTCCATCCTTTCGCAAGTCCATCCTTTGCAGATGGCTTAGCATTAAGGGGCTCTGCTAATATTACAAAGAATTCTTAACACAGCTTGTGATGCCATAGGTTCTCAACACAAGCATTAACATTTATCCCTCACTTAAAACCTGTAAAGCTTAATTTGAGACACACAAGACTACTGTATACCTGGGGTAGAAAAAAACCCCAATATACTCCTGTGTATGTGTCAGGACAACAGAGCCAGCAAGGGTTCTACAGTTTATCGGGATACTATGATACCAACTTTACTTTAAAACACTCCATGGTAGCCACTAGTAAGGAAGATTTTATGGTTAAGAAATGTGCAAAAGCAGGCTGAAATGGTTCTTCTTGGGCAGGAGGGGCTGCAGCCCGAGGCTGAGCTTCTGAAGGTTATTATGAACCAGAAACGGTGATGTTTGAAGCAACTAGTTCAGTTTAACACACCCAACCTCCTATCCCAGCTAACCCACAGGTAGGAAATGGAGCCAGACAGTAAGCCTGCAGTAAACCACTCAGCACAGTGTCACGGGTGGCAGTAAATGATGAATTAGGGCACTGAGGACACAAGGAGGAGGTCTCAGTCTACAACAGTTGTATGATTAAGGACAACACTCGCAATTCCTTTTTTTTTTTTAAGAATTATGGTGAACTAGAGATCAGAATTTCCCATCCCATCCATCTGCACTGGAAATTATTTTCTCTACGTGTTGTTTGCAGAACAATCCTAGTCTTCATTTCCGTGGGAAGTGGCAGCCTGGGATTTTCACTTGCAGACTCAAGAGAGGCCAGGAGAGCCTCCTAAAGCCTCAGGCTGTAAGAGAAATGCTACTTAATGCTACTGAATAAGGCAGAAATTTTTCAGTAAGCTAATAATTCTGAGCAGCAAATGACGGCTTCCAAGGTTTAAACCTACAAAAGCAAGTATCTGATTGTGTCAAAACCAGCTATCAAACCTTCTAGCAACTCAGGGCAAGCACCACAAATAGCAGTTGTTTTTGCAGCAAAATACCACACGATCCATCCCCCAAAATAAGTGCTCTGCCATTTATAATATTCCCAAAGGCGTCATGCAGTGCCATCAGCATCCCAAGAAAGACACAGGAGAGAGGAGTTACAGAAAACCTGGGGATTTAAAGGGTATGTGGGAAGTGATAAAAAGCTTTAAACCAACTTTCTGTAACTGCACTGAACAACTGCTGGCCATTAAAAGCCCTGATCTCCTAACTACTCATGTTCAAACCTGCAAAATGTAAATCCAGCCTTTGCGAGACCAACTAAAATAGAGTCCCCTCAGGGCTCCGCAAATACCACGGTGAAGCCACTGTGGCGCAGGGCCCTTCCCAGCCTGGGCTCAAGACATCTGCTAGGGCTTCCCAGCACACACATAACACCAGCCAAAGTGCCGGAAACACTCGATGTATTCACTACTGTTTCTCAGAGAGTTTAAATCGCAGCCACGCTGTGCAAAGTTCCACGTGCACACACCCTGCCTGCTCGTGCTTGGTTTCACAGTGGTTCCTTGGGAAGGCAACGAACCGCAGCCTCGTAAATTTTTAATGGGATAACCAGCAAGCAAAGGGCATCATGAAACAAAGCAAGTGATTGCATCCAGGTGGCATAAACTAGACAATTTAAGGCACATTTCATAGCCTGCCCTTTAGAAAAAAAAAAACCCACCCTGCTTTTTTGTACTAAAAAAAAAAAGAATCTCGTCTGCTACAAAGAACTGGCAAATCAAGCTGAGGCTGAGCATAAGAACTGGCATCTTGCCTAGGCTTCCTTGTAAATGCCTTCAAATGGCAGTCATACCCCAAACTACGCTTTGCAGACAAAGTATATATAACCAAGCATCATCACTCTCCTCAAAGCCAAATAAAGGACTGAGCAGTTAGAAAAGGGGGAGGTGAAGGAACAGGCAGTCCATTTCTCTTAACAACCAACAGCTTTTGTAATTTTTTCATTTAAACATAAAAGATACCATTCAGCTTGGTGACATGGGTTTCTACGCTGGTCTACAGTAGGGGTTTCAGAAGAATTTAAGAGCAGAGGAACACTGAGGTCTAACCCAGTCCATGCCTGCAAACACAGCTAATGCATTTTTAACAAAAGTAAACAGCAATTCATTTTTCTTCTTGAAAGACAGGCTAGCAAAGAACTACCTTCCAGCACCGAATGCCAGCTCCTCTTCTCAGGGAATGAGAGATGAGGTAGGAACTGGTCTTTCCTGCCTACCAGATAGTCCCAAATTCACAGCGTAGACCACCACCATCGTCAGGCAACCACATCTCCTGGGCACTGTCCCTGCTAAGATGCAGCAGGTAGTCACTTATGCTGGAAAAGACAGACCGGACTGCTCCTAGCTTCTAGGCTGTTGATAAAAGTGGGCCTGCTCTCAGCAGAGGCAGAGCCACACCACTGCCGTGAAACATTCACCATCGGTGCTGAGGATGCTGCCTCTTTGTCTGAGAAACAAAACACTGGGATCATGATAGCTGAAATTGAGCAGATATGGTCAGAAAGTAAAAGTATTCAGGGGAAAAAAAGAGAGGTGGCTCTAACAGGGCCAGCTGGTAGTAAAGGAACAGGGAGGCACATGTAAAAGCGAATAAAAAAAGATGTAGAAACAACAGAAAGCACACCAGAATTAGAGCTACAGAAAAAGAAGTAAGAATCTATTCTAAAAAAGATACACCATCAGGGGTCTAAATAGCAAAGCTGTGCTAAAACATATGCACACAAAGTGCTGGGGAGGTGCCAGAACTATCCCAATGCTCCCAGCAGAAGCAAACAGCACAGACTGTAAAAATAATGTGACGCTCCAGCTTCAAAAAACCAGACAATTAACTACATACTGTAATGCCTCAGCCTCTATCTTCTATTTAAAAGCTGGCACTGCCGCCCCAAAGTCTCTTATTCTTGGAAAGTATAGAAATATATATATTCCTGGAATAATTCCTCCCAGGGGGTAGGGCAGTGGTAGAGGGAAAAAAGAGGCTGGTTGGGTCTAGTCTAAATTTGAAACAGTTCAACCTGAGGAACTGGAAGATGGGGCAAGCAAATGGGTACCTTTAAGAAAAGTGGAAGAAAGGACACAACAGTGCTCCTCCTCTTCATGCCCACTAACCCAATAACCCAGACACCACCCTGCCAACAAGTTCAGCTCCCCCTTCTCCTGATTTACAGCTGCAACCTCACATCTCAAAGCATCTTGAGGGAGGACTTAAGGGGTCTTAATACCTTCTCATACAAAGAGAAACTGCTTTTATAACTCCAGATGTTCCTTGCAACAAGGACTGGTAATTACCCCAACTTCCCTCTGCCCAGGGAGCACCCTAACTTCTAGGCACAAATCTCCTTTCCAAACAGTCCCAGGACCTGAGCCTTTAACTCAGTAGTAATAATCTGCACTGTGTTTCTCTTTGGTACTATGTAGTCCTAAAGTTAAAGTTTTTTTACACATGTTCTGAACTGCAGATTGTAAGAAGATTCGAAGAAACCCACACTCACAGGTTGGCAACATACCCGCAGTTTTTACTGACCTTTTGCAGGCTCCCCCAAAACATTACACTGATCTCCACAGACTAAATATCACTCGGTGTTAATCAAGACATCCCAAACTGCCAAAACCTCAGTGCAAGGTGCCATTTGCATGCTGAAAGCCTGGAGCCAATGCTGAATGGGCGCAAAGCAGTGCTAACCATTCAAGGATACCAGTGCTTTTAGAAATATAGGCGACTGCTGCGTCAAACAAGGATACGGGTTTGAGCACACAGCCTAATCTTCAAAGATCACGTAGAACTAACTGCATAAAAGGGCTTTGTGTTCCAGAATGCATTTATGTCCTACTGAGTTGCAAATACTTGTCAAGCTCTTTGCCTCTTCTCTTATTGATGTCAGTAATTAAGTGTCCCACAGACCATGGTGTGCCACAGGGAACAGCCTGCAGGCACACATAACCACAGCACCCAATGTCTCTCACAAAGATTATTTGACGACTTCACAACAGTACAGCAGAGCAATGTTGCAGGAGTCTACGGCATGCGAGACTAAAATGGTACTTTGCAGTACTCAACACTCCTCCAACTTTCAGTGAACCCCACGACGCATATAGAGTTGTACAGGAATATTTACTGCTTGCACAGCACGTGCACAGATAGCTTAATGCTTTGCTATCAGTCATCTTAGAACTAACTCCTGCCACTACCCCCACCCCCACAACAAGCTTCCATGTCTTAGAAGGATTTATACACCCTTTTACCCACTCAAAAACCCTATTTAAAGAAAAAAAAAAAAAAAAGGAGGGGGGCGGAGAAAGAAGGGGGAGGAGTAGGAGAAGGGAGAAGAAGAGAAACCCTCAAATATATTAAGTCAGACAGGCAGCTTCTGCTTAAAAGTTATACTCTAGTCTGAAAATACACCAGAGCAAACTCACAAAGCTACAAGAGCCTGCAAACAAAACTGAAATCCAAGCAACTGACAACAATCATGTTGCAATGCTACAGTATCTCAGAGATGCGGTTGTTTCCATCAAAGAAACATCCACATTTCCAGGACACAGCACACTGCTTGCGTCAGTATGCTGGAAAATCATTCTTTTTCAAAGAACATACATATATATACAGGTGCACAGTCAAGGACGGCAATAATGGAAACATGCCTATGAACTTTTACCTTGATAATGAAAAATTACAATGATTTCTATTAGAAAAGATACTGAGATCAAATCTTAGTTTACTGTTTTCTCAAGTGTCCTGAATAAAAATCCAAATATATATGTATATACATAAAAGAGCTTACCTCCCTTTATCAAATGATTGTGGACACTTAGATTGTGTATTTATTTTAAAGCTCCTAACACAGACAAGGTGACCCCCGGTATAGGACTCAGCACCATCATCTCCATATCACAAACACAGTTGAGCTTTCACACAACCTGTCCTTGGGGTGTGGAGCCCAAGATCAAGCTCCCTGACCCCTAACACAGTTTTTTTACCTCTGAATTACACTGAGACACATATCCAATGATAAACTTCAGGTTCTACAGCTGCTCTTGATTGGCAATTGTGAATGGTTACACTGGGGCTTCTTAAATTCTTACTTTATTTAACGACGTGTGGTTTTAACTTTCTGTTGGCTGGCCTCTCCTCCAGTTCTAAACAATTACCATTCCTCCATGTCACAACAGCTTAAATAACTGAATGAACAGAGGAAAAAGAAAAGCTTGTCAACAAACCAAAGTAAGGCCGGGTGTTACGGGTCCTCTGCAGTAATGCCAACTGCTCTCTGACAAATCTAACCCACCAACTATTAAAGGACAATGATGCCCCAGGATAAGAGAATACAGAGCAGATGCTCCCTTGCACACACACGTTTTGCTGCAGTGCTTGCCACTTTTCAACCCAGCCTCTCCCAGCTGAATCCCAGGCCTGCTGCCTGGAAGACTCCAAGATCTGAGCTTCCCAGTGCACTGGAGGAGACACACTCACCATACCCCACACGACTGCCAATGCTGCCACTCACAGCACGGGCCAATTGTGTCACACATCAACACTACAACCAACGCGGATTTCAACAAAGCACCCCCGTGCAGTGTTAATTGTTGCTTTGCCTCTGTGGAGAAATTCAAGTTCGTAAAAGTACTATGCTGCAGCTACGGTTATCCTTAAAGAAAATGCCAGTAGGCCAGAGCCAAAGATCCCACGTCCTGTCCTGCAGTACCAGGCCCCGTCACACCCGGGACCTCACAGCAAACCTTTACTTGAGATAAAGCCACCCCAGCCAGGACCATCGGGGCAGGGCTGTCTATACCCGCCAAAACGCCGCTCCGGCCACTTTCTACCCCGGGGACCGGTTGAAGCCACCTTTAACTAATGCGAGCCGAAGCAATGGGCGGCACTAAGAACCCCGGCGCAGGGCGGCTCTTCGGCCCGAGCCCCCTCTCCCCTTCCCGCGGGTCTGCCGCTGGCGTTGGCGCCGGCTGCCCTTGTGCAGGGCAGGGCGGTGCGGTGCGGTGCGGTGCGGGGGCCCTTACCCAGATGCAGGGTGAGGTTGACGGCGGCGGGGTGCTGCACGCCGGCCAGCATGGTGCGGCTTTGCCACCAGGTGGCGTCGGCGGGGCTGTTGTAGTCGGTGAGGAAGGCGGCGCCGTGCTGCAGGTGGGGCTGGGCGGCGTCGCAGAGGTGGCAGGACTGGGTGACGCCGGTGACGCCGGTCTGCACGCAGTACTCCTCGGCCGGCGTCCCGCACGTGTGCGTAGCCAGCACCGTGGCGTTGAAAGCGGCGTTGACGAACTCGGGCATGCACCGCTGCGGACAGCCGGTCCGCTCCTCCGTGCACTCGTCCATGGCGCCGCCGCACCGCCCGGGCAACCACAACCACAGCACCGCCAGCCACAACGCCCGGCGCTCGTCGCCGCCCCCCATGGCGCTCGGCCGGCGGCGGAGGGGCTGGCGGAGCGGCGCGGGCCGGCGCAGGGGCTCGCTCGCTCGCTGGCTGCCGCCGCTGCGCGCCTGGCCGCGGGCTGCGAGGGGATGGGCCCGGCACAGGCTAGGCGAGCCGAGGCGGTGCGCGCGGCCGGGGGCGGGGCTGCGGCGCGGGGCAGGCCGGGAGCGGAGTCCCGCAGGCCGAGCGGCCGGGAGCCTCCCCCGCCTCCCGGAATGCGTGCGCTTAAAGCGGCGATGCCTGCGGTGGGGCCGCCGTGACGGGAAATGCCCGTTTCCCGCCCTACGCCTGCCTGCGCTCTGACGGTGTTCCCACGGGATCGGCGACGCCCGGCGAAAGGGCTGCCCGGCGGGAAGCGGCGCCGTCTCGCTCGCTGCGCCGCCGGCGTTGCGTGTCGCAGGCGGGAATGTCCCCACAACCCTTCGTGCGGCGGCGGGCAGGGTTGCCGCGTCTGCCTTGTGAGAGCCCGGCGGGGCTGCCCGCTTGTCTCTTTTAAGGACTTTTCACAGAGGGAAAAAAAAACCAGGTTTCTCAAGAAATGTGGCAAAATTGATCGTGTTCTGTCAGCCGGACGGTTCTGAACCCGCTTGGTTCAGGGCCGTCCAGAGGCACAGGCCTAAAAGCGGGTGTGAGGGGACCCATGTGGCCACCTAAGCTTCTTCAGTGAACTTACTGTTATTTTCATGTAACAGTATAAATCCGGATCTCTGTGCTGCTTAGAGGCATCAGCTGTGCCAGACGTGGGCAAAGACTGGGTTATGATTTTTAGCTATCAACCTGTGGCTTTTCAGTTTGAGGAACCGCGTAAAGATTGTGTAAAATCCAGGAATCCTATGAAGCCAGAACTGCTTTTAAAGGAGAAAGTGCCTCCGGAATCCTGCTCAGGAAACAGGAAATTACTCGTCAAGATAGAAGTTGATAGGAGAGTCAAGGAAAGGCTTTGTAAGCTCCGTGTTGGTTGTGTTTATGAGAAAATCTGAATGCAGCCTGTGGCCGAAAGAACAGAAAAAAAAATGCATTCTGCCCTGGGAAAAATATGCACTTTCTTGTTTCAAAGTAAACACACATATCCTATAGAAGCTGACCCTGCACTTCTGGCATTAAGAGCCTGTGTCAGACTGTTCACAAGGTCTGCACAGCACATCCTCGTAAGCAAGCCTGGAAATTATCATGCTGCTGGTGGATTTGGTGCTGCACGCTGGTGCAGTGATTTATCTTTTTGCTCCCCCTCCCCAGAGAGTATTAACCTGGCCATGATGAGATAGCTTCTGTACCAAGAGTCCCCTGGACACTCCCAGCACCAGCAGAAGGGTGTGGATGCATTACAGAGCCATCACTGCATCGCTATTGTTCAGGCTGGAATTACACATCTTCAGTGGAAAGTTTGATTTCCACTGTTTCCCCCTTTTCCTCAGTTTCTGAATGCAAGCCAGCTGCTGCAAAAGCAATGCGGAGCTGATGCCATCAAGGCAGGAGCTCTGGAAATAGCATGCTGATGGAGCTTCCCTGGCTCAGTGGCTGATGCCTGCAGTTGACAATAGACATGGCAGAGCAGGCAATAAGAACAAGAGAGCAGGAAGCCACATGGAGCAGATCTATGTGAGGGAGCGAAGCATTAGGACACAGATGAGAAGCAGGCAGGGACTCTGAACAGGGTCAGAGGGCATTGCCACAAATCCCACTCAGTGGAGCAAAGGGATTGTCTGTCTATGTGTGGGAGGTTCCCGTGGATAATGAAAAAATATTCAGCTTAATTCAAAATTCTTGGGTTTAAAAATACTCAATTTTAGTACCTAAAACCAATAATTTGCATGATTTTTTTACTAATCATTTTCCAATATTTCAAAGTACAGATGTGTGACCATCCTCAACCATTTATGTGAAGTCCTCTGTCATTTTCAGATTACTGATTCTAACAAAGAAATCCTGATACAGAGATATCTGCTATTTGATATTTGCTGTCAAAATCCACTTTATACTCTAAACTATGGTTTCATTTTTGACATACATATGTACTCAGATTGAGTGATGCGGTTATATTTAATTCAGTAAACCTATACTTATCTAACTAAAAACAGAATTAAATCTCATATCCCTATAAATAACATGGCTTGTGCTTTCCTTTTAATGTCTTACCTGCTGAAATAGTTTATCGAAGCACTGCAGTGTATTCCCCACAAACCCCTTTCTTTTCCAGCACAGAAAAAAAGCATCCTCAGGTAAAATATCATTGTCTTAAAAGCACAGAATCCAAATAACTTCTCTAACTTTGCAATGCTCACATGGGTGAATAACAGTAAAAATACCTTGGTCAATAAATTCTTATGACTGTAAAATCCCACGAAGTGAACTGAGTCATCTGCACAGCAGGAGTGACCTGAAAGATAGGAAAGATTGTCTGATAGGTGGGCACAACAACAAAACTTTCAGTTAACCATCTGTAAAATAAGAATAATATTTGTGGATAGGGTTTGTGACTGTGTTGGGCTTAGACAGCACAGGAATAATGACGCAACAATGAAAAAATGACCTGCTTCAAGAACAGGTGTATGTCTTCAAGCACTAACTGCTCCAAACTGATACCAAGTCTCAAGAAAATTTGCTTTAACAAAGGCATGGTTAGGGAAGAACTTAAATACCTAAAGTTAACTCTAGAAATCAGCACGTTATTACTCCAATTCTTTTTTGAAGTGCTCAGATCGAATTAAATGAATGCAAACCAGTGTGGAGAGAGTAAGAACAAAGAGAAGAAATGCAAACAGAAAAAGCAACATAAAAACCTGAGAGGAAATAGGCTTTATAAAAGCAACACTTACAGGAAATCCTGCCAGCTTTCAGAAGGCCAGGACTCCCAAGGTTGGCAGTCTTGCTTTTTGGATAGATCTTGTAAGTGGAACTGAAAGAGAGCTACTAACCATGAAAGCAAAAGGTGTTTCGTGAAATGTTTTATGTAAGTTTTACTGTCTTAGTTGCTCTTTTGCAGATTATCCTAGATAATTCAGTACAGCAACTATAGGTAGGTCAATAAAAAAAGTATCTCTGAAACTGTCCATTAGAGGTAATCTCCCATTACAAGTTTCTGAAAACTCAGGAGAAATAAAAGACATAAGCTGATCATTTTATCTCTTTTTTGAGTCTGGGATATATCCTTATTTTACCTCCTTAATACTGTAATGTTGAGAAGAAATATGCAAAACCAACAATAAAACATGAAAAGACTGTGCAGCTTTTCATCTATCTGTTGTGGATTTAAACACAGCCCATCCTTTTAACCAAAAAACATTTTGGTTAATGGATGTCTGGTGGTGTATATGAAATGAATTAATAATCTTCGATTCCTGTCAGATAAGGTTTTATCTTTTATCTTTACTCCCTCTTTTTTGTTCTGTGGTGTAGTCATGTGCTGGATTTAAGCAACCATATCTTGTAGCCTATATTAGGCTGCGGCAGTAACATCAGAAGGACCCAAGGCAGCCCTAACTATACTTCCTTCCCCTCTCCTAAACCTCCACTCACCTGTCCAACACCGCCATGAACAGCTGCCTTTGGAAAGACCACTGATGGGGGAATTGGGATGTACACATTCTGCATCCAGTGGGCTTCTTGGAGTTGACATGTTCCTCAGTACTTCTCCCCTTCTAGCATTTGCGTTCCAAATCAGTACACCAGCAGTGCACTGCACAGATGAAAGTATGCCAGAGGAATGGATTAAACTTATTTTTGTAGGGTATTACGTCTATAGTATAGAGACACTAACTTTACTAAGAATAATCTCAGGCTCAGTGCCACCTTCATCCTTGCACTACAGGATCCACTGATGGATGCTCTGCCACCAAAAAATTCCAACAATATTTAGGTTTCTGATGCACTGCACTGAGGTTCTCTGTAAGGAGCAGGACTTACTTACCCAAATCCATTTGGATAATATCTGAGTCCTGTTCATAAATGACTTGCATAGCTATGCAAATCCTTCACATGCATGAGCTGGGGCTGTTTACACTAACTGTAAGACATTCCAATAAAACTATCTTCCAAGTCTGATAAAATGCCATCCCAGAAAGTAATGCGTGTGTTGGGGGTGGTCATGGGTATCTCACCCTGAAGGGTGTTGATCTGTGTGACCACAACGGTGTTTAATAAGTATCCTTCCTGACCTTACAGCAGAATTCCCAAGATCGTCTTTAACAGAAAGTTGGGTAACTTCTTTTCAACACTGCTAACAGGCAGAATTTTTCTTCCAAGTTAGTTCTTAACTCTTCTTTATGGTCACAACATCCTTTTTCATACCACAGTCTGCCAATCAGTCTTGCCATGATCATTTTTTTATCAACAGTAAATTGTGTTGCTCTTCTATCATTTGTAAAACCCTGAATTTCTTTGTACAAGATGGTTATTAAAAGCAATCTTCATTGCAGTGTCTCCCTCATTTTAAGAGCTCACCTTTGTAAGTTTGATGTTCTTTAAGCATAGTTTTATGAACTTTCCTTTGCTTTTCAAAACTAAACAAAAAAACAGTCTCTTAGAAACTCCATCTTCTTTTAGATTTTTCTTTTTCTGTAAAACCTGTAATGCTTTCCATGATGTATGCTTTTAGCCTAGGATCTTTCATAGCCATTGGACTCATATTTGAAGACTTGCAAAAAAAATTATGTGTAATTTGGAGATGTAGTGTAGGTAGCATATATGGTCATACGTAAAAGAGGAAATTGAGGTTTTTCTTCTGCTCTACAGTTCAATTGCTGTAGATTGCTAGCCATATTTTAGGCATTTCTAGCCATAACAATACTAACTATTCAGGTTAGATACCAAAAATAACAGAAAAGAGATCAAAAGAGATACTGGCTTATTAACTGACAAGCCTGGCTTATTAACTGACCAAGCAGGGTGGGGTCATTTAAAAAACTGTGGCCAAAACTCTTAGTAGACTTGAATCCGCTTGGATTGCTTCAAGAAGGAAACCCTCATCACGCGGAAATACATTATTCCAAATCATCCAAGGTCAGATCAACCATCTAGCAGAGGCAATAGTCAAGGAAACATTCAAGGTCAGATTGGATAGGGCTCTGAACACCCTCATCCAGTTGAAGATGTCCCTACTCATTACAGAGGGGATGGACTGTGTAACCTTTAAAGGTCCCTTTCAACACAAACTATTCTATAGTTCCATAATTCTATGACAGTCAATTGAGAAGGTTAGTATTTTGGATGATGGATTTTCCATGAGCAGGGCTCATGGTTCTCCTGCTAAATAAATAGTTTGTCTCAACAAGCAAGCTGAAGTTTCATTTGTTGTTAAGCCAGAAGAGTTAAACCTGGATGCCCAGCTAGAGGATGGCAACACCAGCATACAGTTTTGGGATCTGGACATTCACTGATCTCCCCTAACTGCTTGATCCTCTTCTTAAAGCTCCTCAGCAGCTTGTCTCTGATCCCACAAAGAGCTGAGTTGATGCAGAGCTGCTTCTCCATTGCATGACATGGAGCATACAGTGAATGATGAAGAGCTGCAAGGATCTTTGGGGTACATACCTACGCATGTTCTCGGCCATCTTTCAGCGTGCCCCATCTCTAATCTTAGTGTCCTCCAGCCCACTACATTCTCCAGAGCACTGCCTGTGTCTGTTGATAGTCAGACAATGACCAGTTGAGAGGATAGAAAGACATTCTCTGTACTCAAAGCCCCACTTCCGTCAAAGACTAAATAGACAAAAGAAACAATTCAGGGAAAATCTGTTCAGCCCCTGTAGCCAAGAGGAAAAAAAAAAAGAAATACTTGGAATGAACAAAATCTTCTGAAAATACAGCTTTACGAAGTCTCTGCAAAGCTACAATGCATACATGGACTAGAACTTTCACAGGTTTGTAACTCAGCTACCTTTGGGTAGACATTTACAAGAACACTAAAAGCTTATTTTTTTAGTTGAAGATGAAGACCATTCCCCTGTCTAACAGAAATCCTTTGATCTACTGTTCAGAAAGAACAGAGCATCACCGTGAAATACATACAGCAGCTTTGATATAAACCGCACACTGTAGTATTCCCTAACATTTTTGTTTGATCCAAACCACTCTTAGCTGCAAATGAACATAAAAACTCAAAAACCATAAGAATAATGAGACAAGGACCACCATGCAGTCTCAGTGGGGAAAAAAAAGGAAAAGTCAGTTTTACAAACTTAAGCAGAAAGTCAAGGTTGAAAACACTACGTTTGACAATGCTGCCAGCTTTCACTACAGTAAAATAAGGAATGCTGATTTTGTTTTAGCAGGAAAGACAACATAGTCTAGTGGTTTAACCTTCCTACCAGCATCACCATTGATCTTGCAGTCATAAGAGGAACTGGGGAAAATACAAACATGCAAGATCATTCTCTAGTTGTTCTGTTGTCCATAGGTATCATAGCAGTGGAAGGTACCTCCGTTTTGCAGGGAGTAGAAGTTAATCTTGATCCATAAAGCAGAGTGATGAAACCTCATTTATTGTGAGCAGCTGGATTCTCACTTCCAAATCCATAATGTTTTTTATAATAAGAGAACTTATCCCCCTAGTTTGAAGCATGTAAAATGCTGTAAACACACTGCTACTTATGGATTATCAAAGCAAAGAGAAAAACTAAGATTGTTAGGGAAGGAAATGAAATTTTTAAACTCATCAGTGGATACCATAAACAATGAAAAAATATGTAAAATGCCTTATAAATAGACTGTTTCCTGCTAAATGTCTCCTTTTTTTGCTTTTTGAAGTACTATTAGCAAGCTACCTAAGCAGGAGATTTAAAAATGTATTAAAATAAGAACTCAGTAGGCAAGAAAAAACATAGTTTCCATAGCTGTAAGCTGCATATTACTTGCTGGGAACCTCAACATACTACCTACATTTTCATCCCTGAAACTCAGTTCATGGAAATATCAGAAAGACAAAGTCAAGTGTGTTTTTGATACTTGCAGTGCCTGTGAAGGAACTGGAAATTCTAAGGCCTATGTGCTGGTTTTTTACCTCTCAAATCCTTAAAGAATAGGAAATCTGTAGTCTCTTCAACTGTTATTAATTTCTTCCATTTTGGAGCTCAGGAAAATTATTACATTCGAGAATTTAATTACATTAAAGGCATGTATTTGAGTAGTAACATTTATCTGACAATTTTTTTTTATATGTTAATTTACCTCCAACTTATAAGCATGTTTTTTCAAAATCATATGAAGAAGTTAAAATCAAGATTTAGTGCATCAATGCATTAAACAATGAATTGTAATTGTCTGTGTTGGGGTTAACTTAAAATAAGCACCAGAAGCAGGTACAGAGGATAAGCTACATCTTTACAGAATGGTGAGTCCCTCCTGTTCCATTTTTCTCACAAAGATCCAGATGCTTGTCAGTGAAAGCCTGTTGTATTTTAATTAGCAATGAATTAATAATAGAGATTTAGATACCAGAATATGCATCTCAAAAGTTATTTCTTATATGATTTTAAATCACAGAATGCTCTGTAAAATAGCACCTCATTGTGACTGCCCAGTGTTTTTTTAACCCAGAATGTAGCTTTTGTTGGTCCACTCTTTGGCTTGAGCCATTTTCAAAACCCATTTCACACCTCCCCATCAGCCACTGGCTTGTGGCAACCAAGTTTTTGCCACCCGAACTGTTTAGCATCAAAGGTTAAGAAAACAAAAAGGCTCCAGAACACAAACATCTTTACATACTAATACATACCTAGCATACCATTTTTATCAATGGTTCAGTGCAGCTCCCAAAGCTCCCACATTTTCCTATATTAAAAACTAGGAATTGTCTCTGGATACACATGCTGGTAGGGAAGACTGCCTTATTGGATGTTATTGATTTATCAGACACCACCGGATACTATTTATATTATTTTTATATCCTCGTTTGAGGGCTTTACGAACCTGCAAACATATTCAGCTTCTCTTTAATTTTGCTGAACCACATCTTCCTCTTACAATATGTGTCCTCTCACAATGAAGTTGCCTGCACAATGAGTGAATTGGGTTTAACGACTTTTGCCAGACGAGCATCCCTCCAGGGTACCCCATCCAATTCACTTACACAAACATAAGTGCAACTCCCCACACAGTACCTGAAAGCTTGGTAACCTTCCAGATAATCAAAAATTCTTTTCAGTTCACCACAATTGGGGAAAATACTGAAAGTTGAGTTTTGGTGGGTTTTTCTCCACCTTGTGTTTGTGTTTTCTAATCATTCCTTGCACTCCCTGGATGTGAGGCTGTGAGTTCCAGAGGAGCCAAGCTGCAGGAGACTTTCCTGGTTTGTTAACCTGTAGAAGTACTCAGGCTTGAAAGCTTTTACTTCTATTCACCTCATCTCCAACTCCACTGTGGATAAATACAGGTGCCCACAGTTGTAACAAATTCCATCTCCCAGGACAAGAGGCAATAACAACTGTTCACTCACTGGAAACCACACGGCCAGGCCCCAGTTTAGCAACATCTGGCTTTCCTAACAGAAATGAAAAAAAAGAATTAATAATGTTGCACAAACAGATGACACATAACTTCATTAGTCCCCTGAAGTGTACAACAGACAGCATTTTTCTCATACTGAACTCAAGTACTCATGGTCACGTTTCCTTCCAGGTCACAGTTGGGATGGCAGATGTTCTCCCAGTGTGTTATTCTTGCATCCTTACGATTGCCAATTTATTCAGGTTCCAGAGTATAAACAGGAGTTAGCTCAATGAAGCAATTGTTCATCCCACTATGAATTACATGACATAATTTCGCAGGCTTCTCTTGGACTCCCACTTCAGGCGAGCTAAAATGTGAAGGGGTGAGGAGCAGACCTGGTGGCAAAAAGCAAGGGGTGCTTGCAGTTGCGCTCAGTACGAATGCTTCCTCCAGTCCTGCGTGGCTGGACAGACACTGAAAAAAACATTTCATACTCATTGTTAGGACATTAACATGCCATTGCCTTTCTCTACTATATACTTGGGGCATTTAGGGATTCACCAATTCTTTATAAACTGGTTTGTGCGATCGACAGCAACAGACAAATTCAATGTTCTTTGGTAGGCAAAACACATACAGGTTTATCCTGAGACATTACAAAACAAATATAAGAGGGTTGTAATAGAAAGAAAAAACTTGATTACATGCACTGATAACAGATGATATCTTGAGAAAACCTGGTATGTGTTGTAGAAATAGCAACTTAGAAAAGTTAAAAATAAATGAGGTGGTATATGGGCTGTATCAAAGACAGCACCATGCTTATGACCTGTGTGCTGCCTGGAACTAGACAGAAAGATCTCCGGTCTCCACAACAATGACAGATAGCCAACTGTCCATTTTGTTGTTATTCCAGCTTGAACCATAATGCTCTGTCCAACCATGGTGCTGTATAGAACCATCAAGACTCTTCCAAGCATGTTACAGTTTCTGTAGCTGTAGACCCTAACTTCCTGCATTTTTCTCATTTCCTGCAGCTTGTGGAGTTGGAATTCTCCAGTAAATGGCTAGTTTGAAGAAAGATTACCAGAGATGGCACAGAACAAGCACTCTTGTTAGGTACATGCAATCCCAGAACCATTAAGAGGCAGAACCCACCTTTGTGCTTAAATAGTAGCCTTTGTATCTTAAATAGTGAGATGCCACCTGCTTAGTACAATAGCAGAGCAGCAGAAGATAGCCTGTAGCCAGAGGATGCCAGCGATACAATGGACCTTTTGGAATTGCAATACCTTTTGGAAAAACTGAAGATGAAAGAAAACAACTGGCTAGCTATCTTGTGCATCCTTGATGTTACCCATAATGATATGCATCCTGACGATACATGAAAACTTAGTATGCCAATGACCTATACAGTATGTTTAATTTAACAGAATTTTGCCAAAGGTCTCTCAATGAAGGAAGTTATTTTTTCATGGGATAAAATGAGCATTACTAAGCACAGTGTGTGGTGATCATAGATTTTCTTTTTTCTTAGAAAGACAACCAGTGTTCTCTTTTAAGACTTCTGTTATGTAAACACTTTCAGCTCAAGAATAAATTCCCAGTCTTCTCTTGGATAAGCTAGCTAGGCTGAAGTCTTTTCATTAGACCCATTTTTGGCCTTGGATACTTTGTGATCACTTTGAACTCTCTCCAAATTTTTAACACTGTAAAAATGCTGGATGTGAGAACGGGGCACATTTTAGAAGTAATCTTTCCATTAGCATATGCAGAAGTAATATAAATGTTTTTACACACGTCTTTGCAGCCACCATGTGTTCACATCTTTTTTGCTCCCTTATTTATTTACAATTATTTTTAAGCCCTCTTCTGAGATAACTGTTTACTTAGTCAGATCTGTGTAGATCTGGTTTTACTAAACTTGTTTTCATGACAAAGATTATTTACTTGAAACAAAACAAAGCAAACCGGAGTCCATACTTAAGTTTACAGTAACTGCTCCTCTACTGTCTGTCTCTGTTGGAGAGTCTCCACTCAGAGTTTGAAGGTCACATTTACAGAGACTGAACCTAGAAAGTTTCAGTCTGAAAACAAAGGCTCCATCAAATCTTGAAGCAACTTAAAGTAACTTATAAAGCGAAGTAAGCTACTTGCTTTGCTTAAACAACCTTGAATATTTGAGTCACAGGCAATGAGGAAAAGAACCATCCTTTAAAACATAAATTCATAAACCAGATTTTGGACAGCTTAAAGAAGCTTCTGTTGCTCATTTGTAGATATTGGTTACTATAGCTACCTGATGTAACCATTGTTTTTAAAGTATATTGCACATACATTAAAAAATATTCTGCCTGGAAAGAATTACAGGAGGATAAGCTGTCTTCTGACAAATACCAATTTTTAGTTTAATACTATAGGCCATTTATTTAAGTAGCTTTGTCAGATGAATCACAAGATCATACAGCTATGTCTATATCTCTAGTTCTTCGTGTGTATGATGATGCTAATATAGAGAGGTACTGAGATACACAGCCTTTTGTTTTGAGTAAATCCATGTCATGTTGCTAGGAAGCTTGTCTTGGCTGAGTTGAGCTTGCATAGAAATATTTATGAGCTTCTAGTTGCCCATCCTTGGCTCTACAGAAATCTCTGGTATCTGGTCTCCTTGCTCAAGCTGTGTGTCCTTCTCCCACCTTATTCTTGTTACTTCTAGAGGCATTGTTCCTTCTTCCTTTAGTGTTCTCAGTAAGGCTATAGCAATTTATCTCAAAAACTGACAGGACATTTTAAAACATCTTTTAGGTCAAAAATGTCAGGTAGACAACGTTTGTATGGATCCTGATGACTCTTGTGATTGAGAACTAGTCAGGGAGATAAGGTTGTTGCAACACTGTCTTTGTTCCCAGACACTTCCAAATGCAATCTGTTTGAATCCCAGATATTTTTATATGGAAAAAAAAAAAGACTGAATTGTTGTAAGACTTTGTCAAGTAAACGCAATTTAGAACACTAAAAGACAAAACTCATTGTGGATTTTGAAGAATTTAGTCTTGGACTTGATCCTGAATGAGGGAAGAAAGAAAAACGTTAATCTGAAGGTCTCAAGAGCCTGCAAACATCAAAATGCTTTCGCATTCAGCTGTTGATTTGTTTTGCTTCATTTTTGGTGCTTCACCCTCAGAACAAAGATTAACAATGGCAGTCTGTAATTCCTAAGCAGAATTTTCTTCTAATTATTTTACTTTCTTTTTCTCACGTCATGTATTATAGCTTACTTAAAAAATTGCAAAGACCCTTAATAGGTGGGGGCCATACAGGTGTGTGATTGGAGGAACCTAGTGAATGTGTGGTTCTCAGCAGAGAATACATTCATTTGCACAATGGGCTTCATATCTGTTGAAGTCCTTGTTAATAGCATTGAAAGTATCATATGTGTATGTATGTGTAAATTGTCTTCAGGATGTTAGATCATTGTGTTGTTTACAAAAGTGAGCATGCAGGATCAACTCCCAGACAGATGCAACAACTGCTTGCTTTTCATCCAACATAAGATTGCCTCTTTCAGCTTTATTAATAGATACAACATTAGTGAGATAAGTTGTTGCTGTTTTAGGGGCTATTTACTGTGAGTTTTGGGAACAAACTGATATTAAAGTTAGAGTCTAGCTCTGATTCTCCCACTCTCTGATGATGATGGTGATGCTCTTTTTAGCAGTCATTCACATATGCAGAGCAACATCTTTCTGCTTGATATAGCCTAATTTACATAAACCCAAGATCAGTGCGTGTTGTGCCTTCAATTTCTGCCTAGTTGTTAAAAAGTTGGAAGTTCCTTAGCAAGCTCTTCAACAGGCACTTTTTCTCTTCGCTGTGGGAAGGATTGGTGTGGGATGAAGATCCTGACCCACTGGTGTCTCTTTTCAATCTGTTCTCTTTGGTCAGCATGGCTTAAGCCATCTGTTATTTCATCAGCCTTGCTCATAATCTTTACCAGCATAGCAGAGCCACCTGGCTTCTGCCTGGCTAGTACAAGTGCACCTCTTCTACCCAAATGCATCAGAAGAACTGGCCTCTACAGACAAAGATGTAGTTTTTCTTTAACCCCTCTTCTCTTTCTTTTCTCTTGTGGCAGCTTGCTGCCTTGCTCAAACAATAAGTGAAGCCAAACTGTGTTCCAGAAGCACTGCTGAGTCTCTGGCTAGTCCTGCAAGCAGCCTGCCAGCTCCATTAGCCAAACCAAATGTCTACACTAGCCCTAAGGGAGGAGGAGAAACCGTTTTATGGCAGCTGTAAAAGGTCACACAGTAAACACCAGTGCTACTGCTCATCTGTTGTCCCAGCTGATCCAAGTAGTTTGGATGTGTGTATGGTACGTACGTGAGCAAGCACTCAAAGCTCCCTGCTAGCTCTTTGAGATTCAGGTTACAAACTAGAGAATTAGCAAAACTGAGTTGATCATCTGGGGTTTGTTCTATCTAGTTTGAGACTGGTTGTTCAAATGAGATGGGACACAAGACTTACAACACTTAAAAACCTTTGCCTTAAAATACACATTCTGCCATTCCTGCATAAGTCTGTGCAAGCTCATTTTGGCTTTGTTTGTTTGTTTATAAACATGGTGGCATTCCAAAAGATGATAAATATCTAAAAGCCTAACACTGTTTCACAATCGGGGATGTACTAGAAATCTAATTTGGCTTCTTCTGAGATCAGAACCAAGCTGTTTTTCATTGCTGATTTTCACATTATTAGTTTAGTAGTCCTTTCTTTCTGCTTCTGTGGTTGTTTTTGCAATATATTTACATGTTCTCATTTCCTTCAGCCTTATCTCTCTGCAGGGATGTATTTGGTAAATGCATTTGAAACACCCAGTAATGCTACTGATTCCAACTTCTTGTCTTGAAGAAAGTTTCTCTTATTTTGTATGCTACTGATTATATTCTGCAGGAGAACAGAAGTTTTATTGTCCTAGAATGTTTCCTACTCTTCTCCTTTCCCCATAAATGATAGTTATCCCACAATTTCATCTCATCTAATGGTAGTTTTTATAGTTTTTCAATATTAGGAAAGTTACCTGCAATCTTTTACATTTTAAAAAGGTAAAATTTTACAGGTTAAAAAACAGACAACTTTTTCCTGCTCTCTATTGCTGCTGTATCCACTTACATATCATAGCATGAAGATATCCCTTACATTCTTCAGTGACATCATTTGGAGGGGCTGGGACGCGGATGAAAGTTGTGAGAAACAGTCAGCTCTGGTTGAGGGACTATTTGTGCTGCGACAGGTCACCATTTAAAAAACACCTGGAAACATATAAAATGTTGCGTTTGGAATTGATTCCTTATCAAAGTAATGTTAAAGAAGAACCAGCAGCGGGAGAAGCTGATGAGTACTGGAAGAAGTGAACCAGGAACACTTTCTGAACTACTGAAGGTGCAGAGAACTTACGTCTCCAGCAACACTTCTGGGTCATTTGCTACCTAAAATCTGGGGGGGGTGAGGATTAAAAAAAACTATTTCAAGGTACCCTTGATGCTTGGTATCTTTCAAAAATCACTTTTTGGTAGC
>JBCJKH010051102.1:5658-18968 GCA_039877255.1 Loriculus beryllinus
AACATAAAAAGGACATGGAACTGTTGGAACAAGTCCAGAGGAGGCCACGAGGATGATCAGGGACTGGAGCATCTCCCGTACAAAGACAGGCTGAGAAAGTTGGGGCTGTTTAGCCTGGAGAAGAGAAGGCTACGTGGTGATCTCATAGCAGCCTTCCAGTATCTGAAGGGGGCCTAAAGAGATGCTGGGGATGGACTCTTCATTAGGGACTGTAGTGATAGGACAAGGGGTAACATGTTCATACTTAAACAAGGGAGGTTTAGATTGAATATAGGGAAGAAATTTTTTACTGTTAGGGTGGTGAGGCACTGGAATGGGTTGCCCAGTTGTGAATGCTCCATCCCTGACAGTGTTCAAGGCCAGGTTGGACAGATCCTTGGGTGACATGGTTTAGTGTGAGGTGTCCCTGCCATGGTAGAGGGGTTGGAACTAGATGATCTGGAGGTCCTTTCCAACCCGACCTATTCTATGATTCTATGAAATGGAAAACGAGCTGTGGCATTTAACCCTGTGGCATGAACTGGTAGGAGAAGGTGAAGTCACCAGCTCCTCTTCCCTTGAGAAATCCTTAAGACTGTATCTCCAGTATACCAATGTGCTGGGGCTCACTGGAAGAATCCCTGGATAAACTCCTCAGCCTGTGCTGGAATTTGCTGTCCAGAATTTCAGATTAGATAATCATGACAACCTGTACTACTCTTAACATTTGGGAGCCAGCCCCCTATAAAGGCAAGAATGTAAAGGCAGTCAAACTGTCAATCAAAGTCTTCTGATAAAGTCAGCAGGTTCAATAACACTGAACATCTCTGTGTACACAGATGTATTGTATGCTAATTTTATGCATTAAGATTTCAACTGCCTTAACTTTTGTGTGAATACTCATTACTTTAACTGCCAGTCATGTCACAGCAGTCATATGCTGAATGAATCTGCTTAGACTGTATCAAAAATAGGTATTACATGGCCTCATCTTCCTTGAGAAGTAAGAAGAGCTTTTTTAACTTACATGGTAGAAGGTTGTCAAGCTTTCAGTCAGTGATTCTCTCCAAGTACCAACCCTCCCCGTATAGTCTTGAAAGTAAGGTTGACGGAAACAACAGGTACTGATCATTCCAGAATCTCCTGGTCTAAAACCCTGAGAAAGATTTTACCAAACCTTAAGTGAAGTCCACAGATTCAGAAAATACATGGCAGGATTAAAGTCTCTATCATTGTTTATTCCCTGGCTAAATTATTAATCTATGATCCGTTAAGTCTCTCCTACCCTGTTCCTCTGGAATCTTTTCAATTTATTTTATCTCAGCAAGATCCAGCTTGCAATACACGCCTGTACATGTGAGTAAATTGGGAAGAGTTTTGTTATAATACTTTACACTGGGCTGTACCTGAGAGGGAAAATGAAAATGTGTATTTCTTTCTTTCTTGACTGTGGATGCACTTTGTAGCCAATCCCTTGAACAGATGTGTTAAAGGATATTTTAAGCACTGCAGATATATCTCTCTGTG
The DNA here is from genome assembly GCA_039877255.1 of Loriculus beryllinus. Classification (NCBI taxonomy): domain Eukaryota; kingdom Metazoa; phylum Chordata; class Aves; order Psittaciformes; family Psittacidae; genus Loriculus; species Loriculus beryllinus. The sequence goes on from JBCJKH010051102.1 coordinate 7,165, forward strand.
TTTTAGCCTGCTCTCTGTGCTGTTAGTCTTTATGTAAAAGATTGTTCTAGATCTAGATTTTTGGGTGTATTGTTGTCTGGGATGGTTAGTGGTCACTGGAGCCATTCATCAGTCTTCCTTTTTGCTGTTTCTGCTGCTGTCATTGACATGCCTGTGTCAAAGATTCAAGTACTACTATGTCTGCAGGGGTTCAGCTGAGAAGTTGCAGGATCGTGCTTCTCTTGAGAAATAATCATTGACTTGATGCAGTGCTACAGGTTTGTACAGATACAGTGAGCACAAGCACAGCTTTAAAACACTCCTGCTGATACTCACTGAAGAAGTGTTAAGTCATAGTGTGCATCTGTCTGGGTGAACATTCTCAGTATCAAAAGGCTCCAGAGGACCACAGTGTTCATCCCCATGACTCTGATTTAAACCACGATGAAAACAGTTAGTACATTTGCATTTTTGCTATATCATCTTTTAGGGCCATACTGCTCCATATACTTCTAATTCACCTTTATCTGAGTCATCCTGCATCCATTTTAAGTTTTCTTCCTGACACCAGCCATTGTCAGACTTGCAGTTTCTGCTTAAGTAAGGGATTTGTGTTTGTCAGGTACCCTAGCTAGGTGCACTTTTTTCATCTCTGAGTAAACTTTTGCATTATTCTCCTTTTCTATGGCACTACAAAAAGTTGCCAGCATGGTCATTAAAAAACAATTCATTTTCAGAAGCATAATGATGAAGTTTATTCATGACAGAATAAAATCTTTCTACTGCTGAGGTGTTAAAACCATATAATCATTCTTTAATATTTCACTGAAATTTGATCACCGCGAGTCAGAGTTATACCTTAATTAGGTGCATAGCCATGTGAATTTAGGACCAGAATCATCTTTGACTTGTGGCTTGTAGTCAGGGTTATGTGGAAGAGAGAAACACATGCACTGCGGCAAATCATTTGGCTCTGTTTGTAGTTTCTGTTGGCTAAGTTAATTTTGAACTGCCTACGAGGCACATTAGATAGTAACTTCTCCAAGTTATGTAAAAGGCAGCAGCTCATAGAAACTTTCTGCAATGCCACAGCTATGTCCGCTACATACCTGAATGCAGAAATTTCCAGGTGCCAAATAATGATCTGTGGCACCATCGCAGTAAGGCAAATATTTCCCAAGTCAGGTCCAAGAAAGAGATTTCCACTGAACATTGCAGGTATGTAAAAATACGCACCTGCAAAGACAGCGTGCCCGTGGCCAGAAAAAGACCGTGCTCTAAATGTCTCTTCTGAAAGCAGCACTGAATCTTAAAGTGGATAAGAAGTCCTCGAGGTGCTTGGGCATGGGATTTGTCTTACGTTTACATTCTGCTGGGAAAAGCATAAGGAGAAAGACAGGACTGCATTCTGCTTGAGATGCTGCAGGGACTGTGGAAACAAAGGCAGGTCCCGAGCAGATTCAAGGGCAAAAGACAGCTGGTTTTAGACCATTCCCATTTTGCTTCTTCTAATATATATTGTTGGGGAAATGTGGGGAGTATTTTTACAAATACCTGGGCATAGGCCACACTCTCCCCTCTTGTTTAGTCAGAGTTGCTGTTGAGCAGGATTGCAGCTTCATTTCTTTTACTGGTCACTCTACCTCCTGTCAGTTTGGTGAGGCAGAGAAAAATGAAGGAAATTTAACTTAAAAAAGAAAAAAATAAAATCCCTTCTTTCCAAAGCTGGCCTATTTCCTCAGCAAGAAAATAGAAAGGTCACCTCATCAGTCAAGATGCTCAAGTCTAACATCTTTCCTCAAGCAAAAACACAGACACTCCCTTGCTGAAGTCCTGGCACAGACTGATTGTAGCGCTTACCCAAATTCTACACATCACACGGACAGCACTGTCTTGGTGAGATCTAGAAAGGGGATTCAATTATCGTTTAGAGAAGTGAACTCAAAGCCCAGCAGCTGTGTATCAAGTGGTGCAGAGGCAAGCTTAGGACTTTCCAGCCCAGCCCACTGCAGAGAAGCCAAAATTAGCAGTTTTAGTGGAGTATAGCTTTGCAGGACTTCACAAGGGAGTAGAATTCTTGTTCACTATTGCCATTTTCAAACACTCTCAGCTGCACTCCTCTACTTCTGTCTTCATTTATTAAAAAAGGAAAATACTTTACTGACAACGGCAGATTTTGTTCTTTTTTAACTGCAGTTGTAAGGAACTCTCCAAGTCTATATAGTAGCTAAGGGAGAATGCTCTTAAGTTTCCTCTGAAGGATTACATTGGCTATTAGAAATGTTGAGTCAAAGGCCGTTACTGATAATACTCATGATAAATATATGTATGAGAAAACAGAGTCATAGAGATAATGTAGCCAAGATTGCAGTGCTGGCTCTGCTCTTCAAGAAGCCTGGAATCCTATGTTTTATGTAATGAGCATTCTATTTTATTATTTTATTTTAGTATTTTACCCTCCTTTCTAGGAATGATGGAGTCTGGCTTTTTACTCATCCTTTTCAGAGGGGTCACCCTGAGGTGCTGATGCTACTTGATGCTATGAATCAATGTTCTACTCATCATTTTTGCTCCTAAATATCAGTGAACATTTGACAAAATGCCACTATTGCTTACTTTGACAGGATGAGGACAGCATTCCCTTGTCTGATAGTAGAGGTGACAAATGATTCTGTATTCTCCCAGCAGGCAAAAATTGAGGATTTAATATTATTGTGTATTTGATTTACATTTTATTTCATGCTCTTCTTTTTTTAGCTCTTAAGGTCATTTTTGCATGTCCTGCTTACTTATTCTATCTGTACAACAGGAAAGCTCAGAGAAGCTGTGAGAGTGAAGAGAGAGTTTTGCAGGCTTTACACTTGAAACTCCATAGAACAGAGCAATCTGCCAGTCTCTTTCTTCATTACTCACTGCTTTGAAAGTTTTTCAAGCAAAGATAAAGAAGAATCCATTCTTTCATTTTGCTTTCAACAGTACAGGGCACTCTTACAAATGTAATTCAACATAGTTATAGATTTTTTCAATTAAATTGTTCACAAAATGTTTTCTGTTCTCTGTAATGACCTCGGATGCCTGTAAAATGCAGAAGCTTTTGTTCTACTGGCAGACTGCAAAAACTTTCAGGTATAATGACTAATAGTTAATCATGGTAAAGAAGTAATAAACCAAGCAAACCTGGATTTATCCATATCAACAGACCGATGGCATCCTTAACATTTATTGTAGTTCTTTTTCATGTGAAAGCTTATTAGCTTGCTGATGAGCTTGTCATTGTATGAGCCTCTTCTTTATGTTATGCCATCAAACCTAAGAAGGTAAGTTGTGATAATAAAAGGGAGACACCAAATTTGAGCAGTCTTATATTTATCAACTCACTTAATAGATAACCTTGCTTAAAAGTAGGATTTAATTACTTTGCAAGTACCTATAAAACTTTTGTGTACTTTCTGTGAGTGAGGAAGACCAAATGTGCATTTACAAAGTATATAGCTAGTACCTGGAAGAAGAAAAATCCCACAAACGCTGCTCATGCTTTCTTTTTTGCAATGGGTTCACTATTGGGATGCACAACCTTGGATTCCTGCTTGCATTCAGGTTTTTGGTCACACCACTAGCCTGTTGGATGACTCATTTCAGATATTTTAAGTTTTCTGGGTCTCATTTGTAATGTCTAAGGAGCAGTAGACTACTTTTTTTAATATAGTTTGTTCATGTATTAGAAATCTGTGCCACTTCTCTAAGATCCTTTAGCAGACAAACATATTTCTAGGTGATAATATCGTGCTACTATTGGAATTTATCAACTGACTTCTTTTCTTCCTTCTCAGGTCATTATAAATTAAAACTCATTACTGGATGGATTTCACTTTCTGTTTCAGTAATGTGTTTGTCACTTTTCACACAGCATGGTTTCAATAAGGGCTTAGCTTTGAAACAAGAAAGGTGTCTGGTTGATGAGAAATGCTTTTATCTAACTCTGGTATCATAAGCTGAAAGGATGTAACAGCGTTTTGGTCTTTTGTACAGCATTCCAAAATTCTACATCTCCATGTTTTTCTAGCCTATCTAGTCCTTTTAGCCTTCCTTTGCTTTACCCAAAGGAAGTACCTTTATTACATATATTTGCTGTGCTTCATTTTTTACCCCTGTTCTCTCTGCCCAGGAGACTGTGCTTTTGACCATTAGTAATTTTTACACCCTATGTTCTTATTCTGCAATTGGAAAAACATTTTTTCCACAAGTGTTATTGTGAAAGTCATCCTGGTTATCTTTACCTTTTGCATTGTTGTGCATCTCTGTGACACAGAGATCTTTGTTGCAAAGATTTTCTCTCTCTTCTAGCTCAGAATCTAAAAGCTTGCTGGTTGATCCTAAAAGTTTATTAGCCAAATTTTCCCTTATTGTTTTTCAGTAAGTTTTCTTAATTTACAAGCAGCAAACAATTCTACTGTATCCATTACAATACATAGTAGAAGGTATTTCCAGTATTTGCTTAAAGGCTAGAGGGCTGGGTCCTCAATCTTACAGTTTTCCTACTTGCTTTTCAACCTGCCTGTGATAGTAAAAATCTCTCCAGATGATACACATCTTTTCATGTTTCTAAATTCTGGCGGTGCTCTTCTTTTAACATGGGCTGTATCTTTGAACATCCTGCTGTATCTTTGGTGAATTGATATTCCTTATCTCAGTCTTGGAGAACTGATAAATGCAGTTCTCCCTTTCTATCCACTGGGAATTAGATTTCTTTTTTTTTTCCAAGTTCATGAAGATAGCGATGCTTGAGATTGTGTTATATAGCCATTCCCCACCTCTTGAGACTATCCATAACAAGTTCAACCACTATGGCAGGGAATCCTTACATGATATATTATTAAATTTTTTAGTAACTCATAAATTCTGTCTTAAACAGATGGTGAAACACTTGTTTTTATACAGACTCATGTATCGACGTGTACACAGTTTCTATGGGTAGTGAGACCTCTAATTCACTTAATGAGACTCTTTCTTTTGTTTGGAATAGTTAGAATAGTCCTGTTAGCTGACACCACACTTTCCTCACCAGTTCACAAAACTTTTGTGACAGAAAAGCCTGAAACAGCATCCTGGAATTTTCTTTGACCAGTCAATTACGAAACACGAGCGAACATAACTTCAAGCGGTGCCTGGAGTTTTTGTCATTCCAGCACAACTGTCTGGAGATAAAATTTGCCTGTGTGATAGGACACAAAGTTTCTTCAGGACATATGAGTTGCAACCTTGCATAAGTGCTGTGAGTAGTAAACATGAAAGTAATTGCTAGCAGGTCACTGAAGGCCTTTCTCTTCACCTCAACTCACATCAGCTTTTGCAGGAAAAGGAGACAGACAGCTATTAACTAGTCAGATTTTTTTGGATCTTACCATTATAATTTGCAAGATCTCATTGCCTGGAAATAAGTGGAATGTTCGTTTGTAACTCTTAATAACGGACAACATATAGCTGAATTTTCACAGCTGTGCTCTGCCAGGAAAATAGCAGCATCTCTTTTGTAAAATAATTTCCTTGAAGCTCCTTAATGTGCTCCTTACTTCTAATCTTTCTTTTCTTCTGGAAACCTATGTGGTTATGGTAGAATAACCTTTTCTGGTATAACTATCTAACTCTGCAAGAAAGTTCAAATTTTCTTGAATCAGAGAGAATAAGCAATGACACTTCAACCCAGTGTATGGACCATTTGTCTATGAAAACTTGGTCCCACACTTTGCTTCATGACCTGAACCCACCTTTCATGGGTAACTTTTCTCTTTTCACACCTTTAGAAGTGGAGTAGTTGTAATATGTTGTTGCAGCTATTAGTAGAATAAATTACTGACATTAGATATTTTTTGATTAATCTTAAATTTACCATCTGGCTCTTTTGAAACATTGCTATGAAATTTTGAAACATTGTAGCTTTCTAACTCTACATTAACATGATACAGAGTGAATTTATTACTGTGTTTATGCATTGTTTCTGTAAATACTTTAGTTTCACATTTACTAAAAAACATATTGTGTGGGCTTTCAATTACTCTGCTAATGAGCTTAAATATGTTTTAGCTGGAATTGAATTCATGTGAAGATTTTTTTAGAGACAGTATCAGATATATTGAGATGAACAATGTTCTGTGTGCAGCTGAATAATTTGGTGTGAATGGATTTATCTTTTGTGCTGTCAAATGTTCTAGGGTATGTCTGCATTGGCTTTAAGGGTAACATCTAATGATCAGGGCATTAAATGCCTGATGTCAGCATATCCGTGTGAAAGAAATAATAGCATAGATGAGAGAGCTTGAAAGTCTGATTTTGTGTTGTCATACCAACATTAACCAAAATTAGGTTGTCCCAGAACAGCAGCTTGCATGTGGACAGCTGAACTGAGCACCTTCATTGATTCTGGCCATTACTGGATGGTTCTGGTGGTCTTCGTTCATCCAGCAGTGCCTCACCAGTTCAGCCTGCCTCTGGCTCCTTATTGTTTGCAGGAATTGGCTGAGAATAATAGAGAAAGGAGCATTTCCTCTTAGAGCAATGGCTAACGGTGGTGAGCGGAATAACTTCTACCATGGTTCTCCTTTCTCAGCCTCCTGCAAGAAAGTCCACTAGAAACCTATGCTTTTTTTGTCACCCGCTGAATGACTTTAGTACGCCCCCAGGGAACATCATTCAGCTGCCCATGAGGTATCATCAGAAATTTATATTCTCTGAGGTAGTAGTTTAATGTTTGTTTTTATTTTCCCCTCTAGCACAGGGGATATATTAATTATCAGTACCTCCCTGGCTCACCATTGTGTGACAGATATATCAATTGCTTTTGGCTCTGTCTTCTTTTCCCTACCTCCCAGCCCACATTTACAAATGAGCAGAAAAGAGCATAAGCAAATTAGGAAATAATAAGGAAACTATATTTACTATTTTTTTCATCTGGCAAGATGGATTCTCTGAAGGGCAGCTGTATACATGAGTGATGAGAAGACAAGGTTCAAAAAAGCAGGAAGGGATTTGTGTTTAATAACAAATGTTCCATCTGAAGGCAAAATTATGATTATATGTCATAAACCCCCCAAAAACTAATAAAATAAAAAATGCAGGAAATTATTCATGCTGGGCTGAATTAATGTTTACTGAACCAGTCTGGCAACCTCCTGGTATTTTCTGACATTTCTTTATGTTGACATGACTGACAGAAGAATTATACCGTTGTTAATACTAACAACTATCTTTTTTCCTATGACACCAGAAGTACAACTGTCATTTTTTTGGAGATGCAAGTCGCAGGAGGTCTCTGTCTTTCTCAAATTTTTAGATTAAAAAATCTTGAGTCAGGTGCCAAAAGTCTGTGAGATCTCACACAGCAATATACTTGGTACTTTGTATTCGGTTTTTGATTCCTGAGGGTTTAAGATGATCTGAAGATACGTATTCAAGGCCTTCTTTTTTTTTTCTTTTTCTTTTTTTTTTTTTTTAAATTTGTAGGATCAGAAATCAATCTCCGTTGTTGGCTTACTTAATTTTTAATAACATGTTAGATTCTACTTTAATTCCATGTCTGAAGAAACCGGGGCTTTCCAGGATAAAACCACAAAAAAAAAAAAAATGACACCAGTATACACCATAAAACTTTCAAGTTACAAAAGTTGGCAGCAGACAAGAATGCCAAGTGTGCAGTCCAAACACTTGCTCTTGCTCCCAGGCAATACATCACATGTGACATTTTCACTTCAATTTAGATCCTTCTAGTCTTCCTCTGATCTTTTTTTCCCCTTTCCTCCAGGCTTAATGTCTGTTCACCATCTGAACTGCTTTCACTACCTTGGTTCATTTCACTATCATCTTACTAATAGTCTTGTTTTTTCTGAAAGATCTCCATCTATGTTCGATTGCACTCAACCATATATTGAGCTGGTTTTGTGACATTGGTCCCCGGACTGCCTCCATCATTTTGCTGGTATCTGTGTGCCTGATAGTGCTTTGCCAATGGCTGCTTTGGGTTTCTATCATCTTCTGTTGCTCTGATTCTGCTAGAGCCAGCAATGTTCATTAACCTCTTTTCTTACTGCATTCTCTCTCACTTTAACCCTCTCTTCCTTCTTTCCTCACCTGCCCTCAATGATCTGAGACTTTATTACCACCTCTCTGGCAAGAAGCAAGATCTGTCTGCCATTGGGCTACATTCATCAAGCTTTAAAGGGTAATTTATATGGTCATTCTTAAGATAATGAACTCCATCGTCTGAATACTCATTCTTTTCATGTGCTCTTTAGGCAGTCTTTCTCTAGTATGTAACCACTGATACTTCCAGTCTTCCCATTCTCTACTATCCTACTGTAATCCCACTGGGACTGAAGGTGGACATTCCACCTGAAAAGCATGACTCTATCAGACCCTCCTACACTACTTTAAAGGAAGATTAGCTGGAATCATCATTTTTTTCAGAATTTCCTGCAATGAAAGAAACAAAACAAAACAGAGATTTAAAATAGAGGACAAAATTATTGATTAAATAAATAAATATTTTTGGCTTCAGATTTTCACTGAAAAATGTAAATTGGTCAGATTCCAGTGTTAAACTTTTCTGGATCAGTTTCTAGTCCTTAGGTTGATCAGGATAATATTTTGCACTTCTGTGAATTTAACTTTGTGAAAGAGGAAATCTAAGAATAGGAATGTAGAGTGGAATTGGTATTTTCACACTAAGGCATTACTGTACAGGAAAGTTAGTGTCCTAATTGGTTGAAATATGGTTTTACAGAACACTAGCTATTTCACCCTGCACCCCTCTTCATTACAAACTAGTGATGATGTTTAACGCTACTGTTTAGCAGTTGCTTTATAATTAGTGTATAGGCTAAAACTGCACTGATAAATTAATGAGGATCTAGAAACATTCCCATGCCCCAGAACCCCATCATCTATGCTGCAAATTTCTTGGTGCAGTTACACCATGTTTCAAGAGTTAATATTTCAAGGGCTATTTTTAATATATAGCTTCTGAAATCACTCTGGAAGAAAAGAATATTTACCAACAGAGACATGGACCATTTGTTCGGAGGTGCCTGCTCTGGGACATTGCATGTAGACAGAATCTTTCTCTTTTTACTTTTCTTTTCTCAGATACAATAATTCTAATAAATGCTAATTTAATAAATTAGCATCACTTTTCCTTTTAAACTACTAGCGTTCACTTCCGAAGGAAGTGTTGCAATATAGATAGTATATAGCCCTGCTTAATACAAAAAAAGAACCATGAGAAAAACAGCATAGTCTAGCAGGTCAGTATAAAACTGAGTCTTGGGAGCTGCAAGTGCCTTCCCAAAGGAATTGTCTTGACAGCTCCCTGTCAGTTCTGTGATTAAAGCAGTTTCCGGCTAAAACTAGTTGGTGTTGTATTTCTCCTGCACAGTAAAAAGGAATAGAATTGCCTAGTCCATTAGCCTAATCTGTCTTTTTTCTAATTTTTGTGTTTTGCATAACCACAGTGTTAACCAGCAGTTCACTCCTGCTAATCCCCAGTGCTACAGAGAAGAAAAGAATCCATTTGTATATTGCAGTGTAATCATGATATCTACTAATTTCCTCTCATACACTGCATACCTCTTTTGAAAGGAGATTGCTGACATTATCACCATTTTATAAATGAGGAGACTTAGAGTACAGCAAAATGATTTCTCAGGAACTGAGTGTTACTGATAAAGTAGAGCCTGATATCAGTATAACTGATAAAGCAGAGAATAACATTTGGATCTCTTAAATTCTCAGTACAGTTCACTCACTGAAAACTTCAGTGTTTACTTGCACCTGGGATTATAAGTGAAGTCTGCAGCAAACCTTTTTCTCCTGCATTTCTAACTTTTTTATTTTCTAATTTTCTTAATATCACCACATACTGAAGTGAGTAATTACAAAATTACTTGATTTCCACACGTTGTTTCTACAAGGACATAGCAAGGACTTTCTAATGGTGGTGGTAGAAAATAAGGTTGACTTAAAAGAAGAGTGCTAGCACTCTATCCTTTTTTTAAAAAGGGTCTTATGCTCTCACTTTAGTGCTTTCACAAAATGAGACTTAAATCTCCATGGATTGAAGAGAACGTATCGTTTGCAAAAGCCCTGCAAACTTTCATCTCAGCTTCATAGCACTTCATCACATGTAAACTCTCATAGGAGCATCTGTCTATTGCTTTTCTATTTCAGGCACTTATACCATACTCCAGTCCTGGCCACAGGTCTCCTCCTTTTCCAATAAGTGATGCTATTGTGCCAGAGGGTGAGAGAAGAGGGCTTTTTTTGTAAATTAAGGTCAGTTGTAAAACTTCTATGTTCATTTCGTTCCTTAGAGCTCAGGTTTTCAGAGGTCAGAACCACATTCTTATACGAATGGTTTTCCTTGGGGTATTTTGACCTTCAGGTAGAATCCTGAAAGCTTAAGAATAAGGTAGCAAATTCCTGGCACTAAAGTGGAGGAGATTTGCCTTCTCCTCCTACCCCAAGGAAAACAAAACAGACAAGAAAGACAATGTCTGGATAGTGAATTTTGCTAAGGGGAGTTTTTCATATTTCCTGTTGTCCCAGCTAGGACTACATTTATACTTACACTGTTAACATATTTGAATATTCATTTGCTTTTCCAGTTCTCACTATTCCCAGGCTCCTTAAACTGTGCATATTAAATCTATCATAGTCTGCTATTGGTTTATAAGTAAGTGTTTTGCTAGTTGATCTCCTCTTGCAATTAGTCATCTGTTACCTTTTTTTTCCTTTCCTTAAAGAAAGGCTAGTATCAAATTTAGATCTCTATTCCTGTCCTGTGACAAGAAGCATCCCTGCAAGATCAAGCTGACCTGAAGAGGGGAACGATATCAAGCTCGTTGCCTTAAGATACTGCTACAATTAAGTATGTTTGCTATCTGGAATCTAAAAAGTGAGTGCTAGAATCTAGTGAGTTTCAAAAGCTAACAACTTTCTAAAGCTAGTGTTCCAGAGTTCGAGGATTCCAGGTGAGAGAAAGCAAGACACAAATAGAGAACTCTCAACTAGTTTATTAGTATAGGAAATATAGAGATAGTAAAGGATACAGTAAAAGATACCTGATGTTTGGTTATCTTAGCAACCCCAAGGACCCTGTAAAGACGATCAGGAAGCCAGCTCCGAGAATCATCATCTCAGTGTGAGGTGGCAGGCTTAACCTTAGCGGGCATCGCCGTGGAGGTAACATTGACCTGGGTGGTATGAGGTTCTGCCTCCCCCACATCGCATTAAGCTCAGGCTTTTATACTGACAAAAATGCACACTCATTCCGATGCAGGGGGCCAGCCAATGTCGGAAGAAGTGGTCAGCAATATCTAGAAAGGTCTCTGAGGGTCGAGACTTTTCCAAGGAGTTCTAAAGCAGAACTTTCCGGGTAGGAACCAAACCTGGACTTTCCAGGGAGCAGCTAAAGCAAGACTCTCCTGGGAGGAGCCAAAATGGACAAACAGTACTTTTCTACCTTTGTGTGTTTCACCACAGACCATTATCTATTGACCCTGACACAGCTAGTTTTGATTTCAATGAACCAGGCTATAGATTCTTGATATCTGGAACCAACTTCTTGTGTTTAGCTGATGATTGAAATGAACAAAGCCTTGCAGAGTCTCTGATTAGACACAGTTTTAATGACCCTTTTTAGCTCTGTGGCAGCTCTTAGTTATTGAGTCCCAATGGCAGGTCATAGTGGTCCTTGTACATGTGGTACTACATGTACAGAGCAGCTATGAAAAGACTCCCTCTCTTAGGCAGCAAAGCAAAGACTGAAGTAGCATCTT
>JBCJKH010051104.1:7717-20090 GCA_039877255.1 Loriculus beryllinus
AAAGGAGGGATATCAGGGAGAGCCTCAGTTGAAAGCTCTCCAGGTGTCATTTGCTCTCCATATTAAAGTGACAGTAGTGCTGTGTCCTTTATAAAGTCATTTGAGAACTACTAGCAGGAAGAATCATATGAGTGCCAAATAATTATTTGAATATGTATAATTTAATTAGTTATCAGTTACAGTCATTAAAAATTAACCAAAAATCAGTTATTCATTAAAAAAACCTAGCAGCTATAACTGGTGTTGTAATTACAATTACCCTGTATTTACATGAAATATAGTTTCCTGAAATTCAGTGTTTATTTCCATATAACAGGCAGCCTAGCATGAATATATTCTTCAAGCACCCATATAAACCAAGAAATACTTTTAACCCTAGCTAATCAAGAATCTCAGCTTCTTCTCAATTTCCAGATTTGCACTTGCAATGAGCTACAAAGGAATTAACTGACAGTCTAAATATTCAATTAGACCATCACAGCCAGTGCATTACTACCACAGTGTCTAAAGCATGTGCATGGAGCCTTTAGGGTAAATACAGGCAATATTTGTGGAGATGGGCTATAATCACATTACTAGTAAAATAGTAAAAACAAGACTGGTAAAAATATAGGCAATGATGGGACAAAGTTGATTAAAGGCCAGGTACAACTTCGGGCCATCTCTACAGGGTCCTGTCACAGCCAGCTAAGAGACTGGGTCTTCTCGAGGGGACAGCTGAGAGCAGAAGCTGTTCCTATGGCATAGAAATTACCCCAGAGGAGCCCATCTCTCTCTGCTGAGCACATTATACCCATAACACCAGCCACGAGAGTTGCATTGGTATAAATAAGCAGTTAATGCATGGCCAGAAACATCAAGAGCAAAACTTGTGTAAGCTTACCATGTGTTTCTAAGGCCAAACTCTTCTGTTTTCCTAAGTGAGGTCACTAAGACTCAGATCAAACTCAGATCAAATTCAACAGCGGCATTTTTAAGCATATGCCTCCAAGCCTCAGGCTGGACCATTAGTGCTCCTCACATGGCTGTCGCTCTCTGTTATTCACCATCCTTTTCTATGTTGTTATCATAAGCAGGCAGCATACGAGGCAGAGGGCGAGGTGCAGCTGGGAACAGAGCCCCCGGCCCCAGGGGCTCCTACCTTGGGGGATACTCCGCTGGCCGTGGCATCTACAGCAGGTACCATGAAGGCAAAGGAAAGCAGCAAGAGAAAGGGTACGAGCTGGCACCCAGCTTGGAGTTACCTGCAGTCAATCCGGTGGCCATCAAGCCTGGTGCAGGTTAGTATGTGCAATGAGGGGAGGAAAGCAGAAGTTGTGGGTAAGACCCCACTCCAAGCCTTGTGTCAGGCACACGGGAAGCCCTCTCGGGACAGCCCATGGCTGATGCAGTGGGGACAGCCCCTGAGCCACAACTCAGTGCTCCCCTGTGCTTGATGCTTCCTGGCCTTGCCTGGGCTTTCTGAAATAAGAGGCACACAGTGGAACAGGGGAGATGGACATCCAGGAGTGCTTCAGACCAAAGGAAAAGGGGCTGAAGCTGTGCCCACCACTCCTGTCCCCTTTTGCACCTCCTTAGGAGGAAGCTGATGTTTTTCTCTGTCTGGTCATGTACACTAGAGCATGGTAACTAAGAGCAATCTTCCTCCCTTTTAATTTCTTCAAAACTAATTTCATCTTGGGAGAGTACCACCCCAAATTTCCAGCCAGGCCAGAGCTCTCTCCTGCTGAATTTCTATTTCTTCGGTACTACGAGGTTGCGAACAGGACTAGGGGCTTCTCCACTGCAGGAAGGTCCCTGACTGAGGCGAGCTTCTCCAACACCATCAGTGGCATGGGGAAGGAGCAATGCAGGGAGCCCTCAGGATTCAGTCTGCAGCAGCGCAGCACCTACAAGAGAGCTTTCAGCTCTGCTGGGCTACCAGGAGCTAGCCCAAGAGTTGGGGCAGGGACCACCCCCTTCTGCCTTATCCTCAGCTGAGAAAACAGTCCTTGCCCTTCCCAGGTGAACAGGATGAAGGATGGAGCCCTCCAATTCCTCAAGATCCTGACTGCAGAGGTTTTTATTTGTAAAAGCAGCCTGAGGAAGAAGGTCCTTGCAGGTGAGGGGGACAAGCTCTCTTGCACAAGTCCTCAGGTCTTTTCCCCAAGCAAATTGTAAGTGCAGGACCTAAGCAGTACTTAATAGAGCTGCAGTGGTTTCCCAAAACATGACCCATACTGTCAGTGGAAACTGCAGCTTGCATCTAACGAAGGCTGTGAAGAGTTCTTCATAACAGCTGGATGAGACAATGGGAGAAGAGGTCTAGAGACAAAGGCTAATACGATTAGAGCCATTTCCAAAGAAAGATCAGACTTCCTGAGAACACTGCCCACTCACAATCAGAAAAAATTATCGCTATGCGTGTTTGTAAAGATACTTCAGGAATTCCAGGTATTACTAAAGGATGCTTGAAAAGTGGGCTTTGAAATACACGTGGTGTCTGTAATTAATTCAACTGACAAAAGCCTGAAGCTCAAGCTCAACTCTACATATTTCTACACTTGAACCATGTTAGAATTAAGATTTCTTTATTGGGCCTTCCTCTCTCATTGTTCCAGCACAGGCTCTGAACCACCAGTCAGTCTTTCCCAATCAGATCAGATGATATAGTAAGAGATACCACATGCAAGACATACCTCTGTTACTAGAAGGGTCTGACTCCGAAAATACATTACCAGAACCATGGAGTAGAGTACCAACTCTGCAAAGCTTGCTGCCACTTAGAGCAACCATTTCCTTGCAAATGGTTAAAACACTCCTCAGAATTCACCCCAATACCCCAGCTGCCTGTTACTGTTTTTCTGCTAGAAGTTACTGCAGAATGGAGCACGTGAGCTGTCTGCTTTTGCTTTGGTGAGAGATTATCCAGGTTATTTATATATTTTATTTAACCGGAAATTATCTGGTTATTTAATCCAGGAATTATCCAGGTGAGAAATTATCACCAGGTTATTATCCTGGTGATAAAACTAGTTCAAGCTGACCGGGTGGACTTGGTGTAGAAGAAGAACTGGAAAAGGTCATGCGTGAAAGTCTCTGCTTGACAAAACAGTGGTAGTCCAGTTGCAGTAAAACATCTCTGCCTGAAAGGGATCTGATCAGATCCCTTGTTTAAGTCCTCAGGATCGAAATGAGCATAGTGCTTGCTGGCACCTGTACTTCCCACAGGCAGAACCGCACACATCTGCATTGTAAAGTTTCATCCCAGTGAAAGAAACCTCTGTGCATATTTGGCTTCATTTCTGACTTACTGGCTGCACCTCCCATAGATGCCAGCATCATCTCTTAGTCCATTATTGTCTGTTTTCCTTGTTGATAACCTTACTGCTGAAAGGCTCGTAAGCTGAATGGTGAAGTGTGCATTATGAGGCAACAATGGAACAGTTGGGTTCATCATAGACAGCTTGGGTTGGAAGGGACGTTTAAAGATCATCTAGTCTAATCTTCCCATCATGGGCAAGGACATCTTTCACTAGACCAGGATCCCCAAAGCCCCATCCAACCTGACCACTTCCAAGGATGAGGCAACCACAGCTTCTCCCGGCAACCTGCTCCAGTGTCTGATTGCCCGCATCATAGAGTATTTCTTCATTATGCCCAATCTAAATCTACCTTCTTTCATCTTAAAGCCATCAGTCCTTGTCCTGTCACAACAGGCCCTGATAACAAGTCTCTCCGCATCTTTCTCATAAGCCCCCTGAAAGACTTACTGAAAGTCCACAATAAGGCCTCCCCAGAGCCTTCTCTTCTCCAGGCTGAACAAGCCCAGCTCCCTCAGCTTTTCCTCATAGGAGAGGTGTTCCAGCCCTCTGATCATTTCTGTGGCACTCCTCTGAACCCATTCTGACAGGTCCATGTCTTTCCTGCGCTGAAGAATCCAGAGCTGGATGCAGTGCTCCAGGTTGGGTCTCACGAGAGCAGAGTAGAGGGGCAGGATCACCTCCTTCAACCTGCTGGTCACGCTCCTCTTGATGCAGCCCAGGATATGGTTGGCGTACTGGGCTGCAAGCTCACACTGCTGGCTCATGTCCAATTATTGTGGTTATTTGGAATGTTCAGCAATGCACATTTCTTCCCTAAGCACTGCCATGAAGCTCAATTTTGATCCATGTACAAATTCACCATCTCTGAACACTGTTATTCTGACCCAAGCTTTTTTTCCTTTGTCTGAAAGACCATAGCTCTAATTATTTTGCCTAGTCCAATTTTGGCATGAGGGAGAATTCCCTAAAGAGCGATTTTTGTGTTTGTGCCATTAAACAGGCTGATCCTGTAGCATCCTGAGGTGGGATAAAAAGTATTTAGCCAAGTTAGTCCTAGGAAATGCATAATAGTAAATCAGCTGATATTTCACAGGGCTGGTCAAAGGACAGCATATAGACTGGACCAGTCGCTGTCTGCAACATCTGCAATACAAACCACACTATTTTTTCTGGAGCAGCTCTGCCTATGGCAGCTACATGTCCCTTGATCTCAACAACTGGAGCAGGACAGTACATGCTCCCACCTACCCCTGTGCTCTTGTCCAGGGGGGAGGACAGCAGTGGTTGTCAGAAGAGGCTGTGTAAATCCGGGTCACAGTTCCAAGTCGCCGGTAGGACTCTGGCCCTTGTGCACCATGCCAGCAGCATGAGCAGAAGTGATGGGCAGAGCAGGCAGCATCGAGCCCATCACCGTGCATCAGCCACAGAGCTCCCACCCGTTGGGAGGGCAGAGGTGCTCCATGTGTCCTGCCAGCACAGGGGGCTACCTGCCCTGATGAGAGCAGGACAGGACCACTGCTGGAGGGCTGGTGCAGCCAGAAAGCAGGGCTCTTTGAGGTGAGATCCTGGAAACCCTCAACCAGCTTATCTATCTGATGTGTTTCATCTCTCCTAGTGGCCATCCCTGCCATTGGTGCCCAGTACTCCATGTTTCAGGCCGCGCCACCAGCCAAGATGATGGAAGATGGCAAAATCCACACTGTCGAGCACATCATCAACCCTATAGCTGTTCAGCAGGACCCGGCTAGTGCAGCAGCCGCAGCAGCAGCCGCAGCAGCAGCTGTAATACCGGCAGTCTCAACGCCTCCCCCCTTCCAGGTGAGTTCATCCCATCCTGCTTCCCATGCATCCTGCTCTGCATACCCAGGGTGGGGGAACAAACCTGGCCTGCTCCAGCTCAGGAAATGCTGTCAAGGATGTAACAGTGTGCAATGGCCCTATTGCTCATCTGACATCTCTCTTTGGACAACCATTCTCCCTCCTACAGGGGATGCAAATCTGGGAGGTAGGAAACAGCATCCCATGATGGAATAACTCTCACTCAACAGGGCATGCGCTGCCTACCCTCCTGTGATCACCTCCCCTTCTAGTGGGTTTGCAATTCAGGAGGTGCATATGGGCTATTGCAGCAGTTTAAGCTCCTTTTTTGAGGTCTGACTCCAATACTTTTCTCTCAGGGCCGCCCCATCACACCGGTGTACACCATGGCTCCCAACGTACAGAGGATCCCTGCTGCTGGGATTTATGGGACAAGTTACGTGCCATTTGCAGCACCCGCTGCAGCAACAGCAACAATAGCCACGTTACAGAAGAACGCTGCTGCCGCCGCTGCCGCCGCTGCCTATGGTGGGTACGCTGGATACCTCCCCCCAGCATTCCCAGCTGCAACCATCCAGGTCCCCATCCACGATGTCTACCAGACGTACTGAGACTGACAGCAGAGGAGAGTGGTGGAGAAACACACACTGAAGGAACACTTTACTATTTATGAAGAAAGAACCTTCTGCAAAAGAGGAAACATTTGGGCTCGATGAAACTGATGCAGAAAGTGAAGAATGTCATAGAAAAATGTGTCTGGAATGTTTTCTACGCTTGAAGTTTTCACTAACTTTTTTAGGCTATTTTTAAAGTTTAACATGCCTGTATTCATACATTTCTAAAGGACCTCAATGCATCCAGCCCACCGCTGACGTGCATTTAGAAGCATCGTAGTGGGGTTGCATAGGGTCTTTTTTTTTTTTTAGCAGTTATATTTTCAATATATTTGTGGTATGAAGGTTATTTTTTAGTAACTTCTGCACTCCAGAGATGTCTATTTTGTAGTGCCTTTAATAATATATCAGCTATATATTAAAAAGCACACCCGAGCAGCTAGGGAAAGTTTTAACAATATATTTTGAAGAATATATTCAATATTTAAAGAATATGTACCTTAGATTTTTTTTTTTTAAGAAAAAACAACAAGTATCTTATTTAAAAAGTTATACTGGAAAGTGCAATTTGAAAAATGTGCAAGACCTCCGCATTTTTGTGCTGGCATTAACACAACCTGCTCGTTCTTATTTCAAATCAGAAGTAACTAATATTGCCCGTTTGGGAGAAAGAGGTAAAAAAAGCGCCTCCTCATGCAAACCTCTTCAGAGTGTGATTTGCAGGCTTGTGCTAAGTAAAGGAAAGGCTCTGAGCTTTCCTTAACAACTGGATTTTCTATTTATTGAAGCTACTCGTGGTTGGCGCAAATGCAGAAACAAGTAGCCGCTATTTCACGCGAGGTATCTTGACTTAGGTCTTCATCCAGTATAAAGCTTAGGCTGTCTTTCAATGCTTTATTTTATTCTTTGAAGTATATGTTGTAGTGACTGAGAATGTATGTTGCTGTCGCCGAGAGGATGCACAGCATTACTTGCCCATTGCTCCATTGTGTTCCATGAGAAATTCCAGAGGTACTAAGGAGTGGTAGTGATACTGGAATTAGTGAAACAGGGCTAGCCTCCCTCCCAGCCTCCCTTCCATGCTATATTGCTCTTCTTCACAACTGGAGTTGTACCTGCACATCAGGGGTGGGAGCAATTAGACCTGATGATTTCAAAACATAGAGCTTGTAAATATCTTTTAATATACATTTTTAAAGTCATTTTGTATTGCAAATTTACATGGTATGTGGTTTGCAACAAAACAAAACCTTTTATTGTGATGTTATAAAAAAGTTTGGTTTATTAAGAAGTAAATATATTATTGCAGTGTTTTGTGGCCTGTTTAAAGGCTTTTGTTTAGTAGTGCAGTGAATGTAAAATATAGTAAAATGGTAAAGAAATATCTTGCCCAATGTATGAAGTGCATCAGCCCTGCAGACACAACTCTGGTGACACGAGATGTGAAGCAGGCAGTGAGTAAACAATGTTCCTTTACCTTTTGTGGTGTAAGTACCAACCCAAGGGGGTTTGTATTTGGGTATATTTTGACAACTGAACCACTTCCAGACCACGTCCAGCTTACTTAAGTGACCTTTTAATACACTTTTCTTCCTTGCCTCAAAATGGAGCGGTTGTTTTTTAGGTGCTCTTGCTCAGCCGAGCTGAGTTCTCCTCAATCCCGTTGACCCGTTAGAGAAAGCACTGTGAGGTTAACCATTAGGTTGGACTCTACCCCTCCACACCCCTTCCCAGGAGAATTTACTGTCTGTTCCTGCATTTCTGAAAGTACACCTATATCTTAGCCCTGAGGCCCTGCCTCTTAGTAGGGCAAGAGGAGGTGATTTGGGTAAAACCCCAAGGGGGAAGCCCCCAACAAGGAGGCTGGTTCTGCTTCCTCTGGATCTCTGGCTAAAGCCATGGGTCCATGGGGTCTGTACAAACACCCAGTGAGTTGGGAAAAGGCAATCTAGTGGTTTGGGTCTCTGCCAGCCCCTTTCTAGCCCCGTGCTACTGCTGACCCAGAGAGGAGGGATGAATGGTGATGGCTTCCTTCCCACTCATCCAACTTCCTGCCTGCAGGATGAGGGACCTGCTGCTCACAAAGGTGCCAGGGAGAGAAAGTAGTCAACGAGGGCTAACCCTGAGGTGCCCCATGCCACAAGGTGCTGCCTGCGCCCAGGCAAATGCAGGCAGGGCCCAGGAACACAGGCAGACAGGTCACACTGAACCTCTCGCCTGTGCCTGTCTTTAGCTTCTAAACCATTTCATGTACATTACTACTGAGGTAAGTCTGGTAACTTGAAATGTGAACATCTTTAGGTTAAGAACAAACTATTCAAAGAAAAGAAAAACATAAAAAAATAAAACAAAACTAGTGTGCCTTATTTTCAAAAGAGCTGATATTTTAGGTATTTTATTGTATCTCTGTTCTCTGTACTGTCAGAAGCCTCTGAGTTTATTTAGTTCTTGCTCCATTTACGGTACATTTCTAGAATGTAGTGAATAAAGCATTCTTTAAAAATGGAGACTTTTATTTCATTGCAACTCCCCACTGCCAAGTTAAGCCACTCCACCAAGGCTGTTCTCCCCTCCAAGCTGGGAAAAGGGTGTCTGGGGCAAGAGGGAACGCAGGGCACCGCAGCCAGCATCACCACTGGCTCCTGCAGGCAGGGGAGGTGCACAAGAAACACTGTCCCACTGGCTCCCCCATACCATCACCTGCAGAGGACAGTGACCTTCTCAGCAGGCACACTGGGCATCTCACCATTCTTTCAGCAGCCTCTGATCAGTTCAATTCTCTTTTCACATCCAGTCAGTGCCTGGATGTGGATGGTGCTGAACCTGGCATCCCTCTGTGCTATCCATCCACCCAGCGCGTACAACCCTTGTAGCTCTGCTTTGTCATGAACATAGAATGCATCTGGCTGTTCCAAACCCAGCTGAGTCATTCCCTGCTCTTTGTCAAGGGAACATGTTGACGGAACAGGCTGCTCAGGTTTCACGTGCGCAGTTTGCGGTTCTCCTGCTTTGGAAAGGGAATAAGACAAGTCGGGACCTCCCTGCCCTGGTTCTGCCAATTCTTCTTCTTTTGCCAAACCAGCAGAATGGGCCAAATGTGGAATTTCCATTTCTGGCTGAACTGTTTTCTTTGCTTTTCCAAAGGGGTAGATTTGCTCTGGTTCTTGTAGTCTTTGTTGTACCTCTGTGTTGTCCAGAGGATATATCACATCAGTGTGCTCTGCCTCTTGTGATGCCTTTTCATCATCTGGCCTGTCAATGGAAAATGATATATCTGGTTGTTCCAAGTCTTTCTGTGCATGTTTTAATTGTTCTGTTTTACCAAGAGTACGTGATAACTCTTCTTGCTCTGACTGTTGCGTTGTGGTTTGCTTCTGCTTTTCTCTGCCAACAGAAATTTTTCTCTGTTTCTGATCCAACAGTACTACTTCTTGTTGGCTTGTTTCATCAGTGGAATGCGATAAATCAGGATGCTTCATTTCCCATGCTGCAATTTCTGGATCATTTGGTTTGCCATGGGAATATGTCAAATCTGGATATTTTGATTCTATTTGTGCTGTTGTGGGAGAAGCTCTTTTTCTGGCCACTTTAGGCAGTTCTTGATGTTTAGACTCAAACTCTTGAGCTTCTTGTTGCTGGGCTTTACTAAAGGAAAATAATAAGTCTGGATATTTTGAATCCAGTTGTGAAGTTTCTTGCTGGTTTCTTTGGCTATCGGAATATGACAAATTTTGATATTCAGATTCCACTTCCATTCTTTCATCTTGTATTTCACCCAGGGTTCCTGGTGAATCCAAATGTTCTGATTGTCGTGGTTCTCTCTTGGAGTGTGAGATCTCTGATTGTCCATACTCAGGCTCTGCAATGTTGCCTGGTTTTGTTTCACCACTGTCGCTTGAAAAATCTGGATGCTCCATCACCAGTGGTGCAGTTTTTTGTTGCTTCAAATGAAATGGTAAGGTTGGATGTTTTGACTTTTTTTCTTGTTGTTCAGCTTTGCTTAAGGTGTATGACAAATCTAGATATTCTGAGCTCATTTCCATTCCCAAGGGAGCTTCTTTTCCACTGGAAGATGGCAAAAATGTTTGCTCCAGCTCTGAATGTACTATTTCTTGTTGCTCTGTTTTGACAGTAAAATGTGAAGGAAATGGTTGCCCTGATTTGTGTTGTGTCATTTCCTCCTGCATTTCTCTACTTACATAAAATGTCTGTTCCTGATATGCTGGCTCTGTTTGCATTTCTTCTTGTATTTTTTCACTGAAAGTATATGGCAAAGATGGATGCACTAACTATGGTTCTGCTATTTCTTGCTGTGCCAAAGTAATTTGGTCTATGACCTGTGGCTCTTCTTTCTGCCAAGGTTCTGACAAATCTGAATACTCCATTTCCATTTGGATAGCCTTTTGTTGGGCTGTTTCCTGCTGTTCCAGCTCTCTTTGTACTATATTTTGTTGTTCCATTCTGCCAGAGGAGTATGATATATCTGGCTGGACCAACTCCAGTGGTGGTGTCTCTTGTTGTTGACTACCAGCAGTGGAACAGGAGGGAAGCAACTGCTCCTGCTCTATCTGTGCCATTTCCCAGGGCTTTGTGCTGTCAGTCATATGAAAGGACCCCAAAGATCCTGTTTCCACTCCTCCTTGCATTACTTCTCCAGTGGTAAATGAGAAACCCTGATTTTCTGAAGCTAGTTGCACATTTTCATGTTGCTGGTCTTTATTAAAGAAACATGATGGCTCTGCACCGTCCGAGTCCCTTTGTACAGTTTCCTGTGCTGTTTCTCCCTGGGAATATGTTGAATCTCCTTGTTCCAACATTGATTGCAGCATTTCCTGTTGTTCTGTTTTGCCAGTGGAATATGATGTCTCTGGCTGTGAGGTTTTATGTCGCTGTTCTTTTCCAGTAGAATGTGACAACACTAGATGCTCTGAGTGCAGTTGAGCAGTTTCTCCTTGCACTCCCTCGGCACAGGAATACAGTTTACCTCTAGGCTGTGAATCCTGCTGTACAGGCTGCAGCTGTTCTCCTTTATCACCAAAATATGATGCACGAGAACTGTCCAAATCTGCTTCTGCCAGTTCTTGCTGCTTTGATTTGTTCATGGGATATGGTAAATCCGAATGTGTTTTTTCCATATACCCAGTTTTCTGTGTCTCAGCTTTTCTGCTGGAATCAAATATATCTGTATGTACCAGCTGGATTTCTGTAGTGTTTTCTTTCTCTGCTTCTTCCATCAAACATGATAAATCTGAAGATGCCTGTGCGAGCTGTGCTGATTCCTCTTGCTCTGCTTCTTCAAGGGAATAAGACTCTGGCTGTTCCGGTTCAAAAGGAACAGATTTTTCTTTCTCTGTTTCTCCCCCAGAAAATAAAAACTCCTGGTGTTTCATTTCTAGCTGTGCACCTTCTGATTTCTCCTCTTCTTCCCTGGAAAAGGAAAAGCCTGGATAACCCATCTCTGTCTGTGCATTCTCCAATTCTTCCATTTTTTCTCTGGAATACAGGAAATCTGGGTGCCCCATCTTCAATTGTCCACTTTCTGATTCTGCAATTTCTTTGCTGGAATATGAGAAATCTGGGTGCTCTGTCTCCAGCTGTACCTTTTCCAAATCCTCTATTTCTTCCCTGGAAAAAGAGAAGTCTGGATGCTCCATCTCCAGCTGTGAACTCTCTGATTCCACTGTTTCTTCTCTGGAATACGAGAAATCTTGGTGCTCTGTCTCGAACTGCATACTTCCCGATTCCTCCAGTTCTTCCCTGGAAAAAGAAAAGTCTGGATGCTCCGTCTCCAGCTGTGAACTCCCTGATTCTACCATTTCCCCCATTGAAGAGAAGAAAAAATGGTTTGCATTGTGTTAGCTCCAGTTATAATTTCCAGCTGTGTCAAAACTTTAACAGCCTAAAAGCAGGAAATCCAAAGAGGAAATTCCATCGTCAGTTCCTGGAGTTTTGTAACTCCGATGTTCTTAAAAAAAACGGACCTTAAAGGAATTTTTGGTAGCATTTGCTGTAACCTTACCTGATATCTTCAAGTAGCTCACATTCTGCCTGATGCTTGGCCTGAAGTTTTGTCATCTGCTCAACCTGAATGTTTTTTAGCTCCTGTGTAACTTTCACCTACAAAACAAACCACAGACCACAGATATTTGCTGGAGAGTTTAAATGACTGCAACAAAAAAAAGACACAATTTGTGTCCTCCACCTATTCTGAAACAGCACATTTCAAACACAGAGTTAAGAGCGCAGTTTAACATTCATAAAGGCTGATTTCAGGAAGTGCTGTCACCCCAGCAGGATTACACTGCACATGGCAAGAACCTCATGCTTAAGACCCAACCATTACCAAAAAGCGCAATTTTATTTCAAAACCTTGGAGCTTGTGTGCATTAAAAAGAGATTTGCCCACCAAAACCAGGAAAAACAGGCCACAGGGGGGGAAATTACGTTATAATGTATATATTTAGCACATCAGTGCAAGTCAGGCCCATTTTGAAATGTACTGAACTGTGTCCTACACTTGCTATAATTTAAAGAGAGCTTAAACACCAAGTTGGTTATTTTGGTTGTGCATCACATCTAAAGAGCCTCTCTGAAAGGCTTCAGAAGGTCAACCTTTTGTTTTTCGCACTGGTGTCA
>JBCJKH010051104.1:20190-47343 GCA_039877255.1 Loriculus beryllinus
AGAGATTTCCCTCTTCCTTTCTTTTAGTGCAACGAAAGGGAAAGAAAATACCTTTTCTTTTTTTTTTTTTTTTTTTTTTTTGTAGGAATTGAGGGTGGGGATAGAGACTAATTTTACCTGCTTTCCCTGTATAAACATTGCAGGTTTGGTTTAGGAGTCTGTGTCCCAGAAATCATCTCCACTACCAGGTCAATCTGTTTTACTCAGGGAATGAGTAATCAACATGATGCCAAAAACAGCCTTGAAAGAGATGTAACCCCATTAGGACTTCACCTAACAGACAAATCATCAAGTCGCACAAGAAGACTAACTTCCCTGAAATTCATTGCTGACCTTTCCACTCACCTGAGGTCTGCCTGTGTCCACTTGGATGAGACAGAAATCACCAGCAAACCATGGCTCTTTACAGGTGTTCAGATGTGAGACATGCCATTCACAAAAACAGCATTTTCCGATTGAGGTGAAGAACTGTGGCACACTGAAAGTGTTTCTGGCTCTTTCCTCTTTCCCTTTATCCCATCTACCCAAGATTAAAATGAAGCCATGCAGCTTTTTCTAGACACTTTACAAGATATTTCCTTTATTTTCCTAAATGGCTGGTTTCTGACTTCAGTTTTGTAAGAAAGATCTTAATTAATGATTAACCCATCATAAGGTTGAAATATGCAAGTCATTCTCAGGGTATTAACATAAACAATGCCAGAGAAACGCAGTTGTGCTTTCAAGATGACCTTGCTGCCTTGGGAATGTCAGGAGCTCTGCTGAGGCCTTGGGCACTGTGACAGCTCAAAACACTGCCAAGTCAATCCCATTCCCTTTCTGAAAGTCTTTCTTGATGATCGTGAGGAGCAGACATGCATTTCCCTGGCTGTTATTGACCTAAATCTCTAAAACTCAGCTTTAACTTTCTTCAGAAAACACCACCCATTAACACAACTATGATACAGCTACTATATAAACAGATTAACAAGAAATTCAAGTGGATTATCACCACTCTGATATTGCGACACCTCATTTATATAACCACTAAAGCTCAAAGTATATGCAAATGCATTTCTGATATATCTGAAAAGTTGAATGCAATACCCCGTGTCCTTCTCTGGGGCTGGTGTTACACCCCTAATGTCTCTCGTCTGGTTGGGTCCTGGGCACCTACTGAGCTCTTTGTTCCCTGCACACCTGTCAGCCACAAAACTGGCACATCATGCTGACCTGTAAAATAAATAAATCCCAGATCTGCCTTATAACAAGAGAAACTACCTCTACTCTGCTTCTGAAAGTGAGCAAAGGCAGGTTTTATGCTCCAGTGTGTCAATTAAATGCTGAATCACACTTGACTGAGTTTCAGGGCCAAGTCCTGCCTGGCAACAAAACGGTCGGAGGGGTGTTGCAGGGAGAAGCTGCAAGTGAGGGAATAAATAAAAGCAGTTTTGTGACATCAAGTCCTTCCCTGCTGACACAAAGGCAGGCTGTGCCATGCAATTATGGTTGTTCAAGATGCTAAACAGCAAAAAGACCATGGAAAAGTTTGCAAGTTTGGTACTGCAGAAGTATTTCCATACAAAGTATTTCCATACAAAGTATTTCCTGTCAAGCTGATGGATTGAATCAGATATCTTTTTCCTCCAGCCAGAAGACCAGGACTGGGGTTCCCTGGTTTCCTAATCGAAGAAGACAGCAGCTCTGCCTCACATTCCTCGCTTAGGCAAAACTGGAGATCTTGCACATGGGAAGTGAGAAGTCAAGGACTAAGTCTTCACCAGAAAACTGTATGAGGAAAAACGTTCTGGTGTGCTCACATTTGCCCCAAACAGCCGTGTCTGCCCACCATGGTGGCAGATGTCACCATCTAAACAGGCTATGAGGGTCGATGATCTGCCCCTGCGCCAGGCCCTGAGGCTTTCCTCCATCTGCCAGGGGCTCCCCATAGCGACCTTTCCCTAGGACATTTGGAAAGGCAAGATCACAAACTAGGGCTGTGGATTTGTGCCCACCCTGTGCAGGACTGCTCTGCACTTCTGCACGCAGTGGGTTTGCAGGGTGGTTGTTACGGTGAAGGAAGCTGTATTGCTTTTCATCGTCTGCTTTCCCACAATTATACTTCTACTTTGAAGCAAGGTATGCTTTTGTTTATTGGGGTTTCTTTGCAAACACACACATGTAACTATTGCCAGCCATGTTGCACTTTGAACCTGGCCTTGTGCATTTTTGCAGTGTCACCGAAGTTCAGTGTTAGCCCAACCACTGCCTGTGATATGTGCATTGGTGGGAAGAAGGAAGCCACAGGTAAACCAGAAGATCTTCCTGAAGCATGAAAACACCCCTCTCCAAACAGCCTACACAAGCCACAGGACTGACCTCAAGCTAACCAGCAGAGAGAGAGATTCATCTAAATCGGGCAGAGGTAAACCAGCCTACACTTAGAGGAGTTCCTTTGTTCCACAGCTTTGAAGTAATAACTACAAAGAGCAATTTTCACTCCTGAAACAAACCTGTAGGATATGGATCAGGGTGTCTCACAGTCACTCAACAGGGCATGCAATGACACGGAACTACTTATTAAACTTGTTACTGATGCACTGGCTCTACAAGGGGCATCCATAGTTTCTCTAGTCTTTGACTTTTCAGCTGCTATCCCTCACAGGAAAGGCCATGTGGATAAGCTAAGGATTCCCTCACGGCTTGGCTTTGCTCCAAGCAGACTGATCCTTTGGCTCACCAGCCTTTGTGCGGGATGTAGAGGGGCTCATCCTAGTCGGCATCTGCAAGCTGGCATCCAAGCAGCACTGTGGAGGCTCTTGTTGTCCTGCAGTCCTCCAAGCAGTAATGGTGCAGCTGCTAAGAGTTTGGCAGAGCACTCAGGAGGGCTCTGACAGGCAAAATGTTGGGGAGCACCAGCACCTTATCAGTGTTCAGGTCACCGAGGATATATCCAAGCAAGAAAATGCTGGGGAAGTTCTTGCTACCACCCAAAACATTGCAGTACACTCTTTAAAAAGACAGACTGTGCATCCCTGTATCCACACTGTGGAGTGCTACTGTCTGAGAGGGCTGTGGCACACGCCACGCTCCGTGCAGACACACCAGCTCCTGTGGTGTACTGGCTATGCTGTTGGCCACCCCCTGACCCCACAGTGCTGCAGTAGGCCCTGGAGCACACCCAAGGTTCTCATGTCGCAGATGAGCCCCAAGAAGCATGAGGTGAAGTACATCAGGCTTGGCATGCATGTCAAAACTGAGAGGTGGGGAAGGGCATTACGTCTGACTCAGACTTTCAGCCTGAGTCATGGGGTGTTTGATGATTTTCTGGTGGAAATGTACCTGGAGAAAGCACTGTAGTCATCATCCATACAGACTGGGAAACTGCAACGATGGGGTGGCATCCTGAGGCCCTGGCCTGTCGGGAAACTGGTCAGAGAGAACAGGCATCAGCCTGTGGCAGGGAAGAAGAGATTGGTTTGTGTCCTTAATTTGGACACACACACACTGGCAACAACTTCAGCTGAGCAAGTTGTCAGCACGCTTTCAGCATTCACAAGCACTGCTACTGTCCAGAAGCTATGGACAAGGACTCACCAGCTGCCAGGGCTCCTCCAGGCAAAGCTCAGAAGCAGTGAATCCTTAGGAGCTGCTGCAAGCGCAGCCGAGATGAGCCAGGCGCTCGTGAAAAACAGAGATCGTGGAAAACTGCTGCAATTTGTACTTGAGGGATAAAAACCCAAGTCCTGTTCAGCACTGTGCTGTGTGAGTCCCAGACTCCTTTACACCCTTCAGCCCTCACTCGGGAGCCAAATTCCCAAACACTGATCCAACTGACCAGCCTCCTCATTGCTCTGGTGGGCTTTTGCCAGGTTCAGCCACCTTACTTTTGCCTGAGCTCCCAGGCTACTTCCAAAGGGCATGCTGATGCCCCCAGACCACAGGGAACTGCATTGCTACTTGCACAAGAGGTGACATACTGCACAAAGGCCTCCTTCTGAACTCACCCAGCATTAATTTCATTAGTGTGACTGAGATCTGTCCCCTGTCCCTGCAGCATGTGTGGGGTGTTGAGACTCTGTTTTAAGTGACTTTGTTCCACTTTTGGTGTTTGCATGAGTTCTTCTCATCCCTTTTGCAGCTGGGACTAGGACAGCACTGAGGTTTTAAAGGATTAGATTAAAGAATAATAAATGCTGCTTTAAATTAATTTAAAAAAATATCCACTCCCTGGGAAAGCAAACTTCCTTGTCTCTCTGTGGCATCTCTGTGAGCGACAGGAGGGCAGGGAGAATACGGAAATGTACAGCACTTGGCACCGGGTACACCTCAAACTCGTTTTTCAGCATTTTACAGCCAGCCCTGGCCATGTGACCTATGTGGAAAGATAAACTGAGACATTTAATCCTTTTTTTTTTTCCTTACCACAAGGAAGTGAATTTTATGTGGTTGTGATCATTAAATTATAGTAAAAGATTAGCCCACAGAGAAAAAAAGAACACAACAGAGCTGGGACAGGGCAGCTGTTCATGACCAAATACCCTTCCCTAGCTTGAAAACTCTCAGTGATCTTCACTTTTCCTCTCTAGCTGTGGCATTTAGGGACATGTCAATTCGTTGCAGGTGAGGATTGCCCACCATTTGTTTTTGCACCCTGAGCATGAATAACAACTTTTCAAAAGCCAATCGTTTCCTGAGCTAAAGCAGCAGTAATTGCCCACAGACAAGTCGTTAGGAAGTTATTTAACACAACACTGGAAAGCAGCAAGCTTTACACCTTTTGCCATCAACTTTGGAAGTGAAAGCTGGGTGCTCTATGCGCTGGGCACTCCAGTGTATTGGGATAGAGAAAGCCGGTTCAGCCTAAACAGTGGCACAAGTCTGCTGCCACCACCCTGGACCAGGACCATCCTCCCACCATTTTACAGGCAGCGTGAATCACATCCTTAGCATGGAGAGGCTGGGTGAACTTGGCACCTCCCTTCTGCCAGAGCATCCCTGGGGACCAGCCTGCTATTCCCTAGGACAGGCTAGCTGTGCAGCTGCACAGGTTAAGCAGGAGTTTTCATCTCAGGTGCTATGAGAGCATGACATCCAGACTGGAGCTGGCACAGCTTTGAACAGCCACCTATCCCAAACACCCATAGCCATGCCTGGAAAAATCACCGCTGCCAGCTGGGATGGGCTGACGTGGAGGAGCGAGGATTTGTGTTTAACCAGGCTCAGCTTCCTGGTGCAGTCCGCCATGTCCCCACATGAACCATTGCACTGGCACAGAAAGGCGGCAGAGGGGAGAGCCCCTGCAGCCCAAGGGAGCTCCCCAGGAGCAGCCTGGCATCTGCACTGGTCTCAGCTTGTCCCCATCCATGGGGCAATGGCAAGGGCACAGTGGCAGGAGCAAATGAAAACGCACAACTAGCAATGCCCTGGGCTGGTGAGTGCGGCTGAGCAATGTGAAAGCCCCACCCATGGCACAGAAAACATCTTGTAGATGAAATTGGGCAACAGCACTTCTTAAAACTGTACAGTGAAACTTCCCATGAGGCTGCTCAGACCCAGTACTTCCTACTGCGAGTCATTTTTAACAACTGGCAGCTCTCCTGTTCCTATTTATCGCTGTGAGTAGGTTTCTTCCAAAGCTAATTCCTGGGCACAGCATGGCCCCATGCTCCCTGCCAGCAACCCAGCTGTGTTTCCCCTGGGGGCTGCTCCACCAGCCTCTGCTCAGCTGGTCTGCTGACTACCCTGCTGCTTGCTTTATGGCATTACACCGCTTAAGAGGTGCCATAGGGCCAGCAGCAAGCACTATCAGTGAGAGGAGGATTAAGGCACGGTTTTGGGATCCTACTGATGGCAGCACTCCCACAGGCAGCACAGTAACCCTCTCACCTTTAAGAGGTTTGACTCCAGTTCTCTTGAGAAAGGGGTTTTCACACTGCACACAGGGAAAGCTGGAGGAGAGCTGCCCTGGCCGCTCTGATCCAGATGTTATATTGCCTTTAAGTAAAGAACAGACACCAAAAAGAAAAGAAAACCAAAAGGTGAACAAGTTTCCTGTGGCATCACCTTTCTGCATATCTGATCTGATTGGTGCAGTGTTTTCTTCTTTATTTTACCACAACCACAGAAAATTCCTACCAAGAAGCACTTCAAAATTTGACTTTAACAAAATTTAGGAACACCCTGAACTGGCCTGTATTGGTGAGTGGTAACATATAATAACCTTAAATACTGATAATCAGTGACTTCAGATATTCCAAGATAAGTCTTTAAGAAGGAATTACTAAAACATCCTGACACCACACATTATGCTGCAGGGGGGAAAGGGAGGGGCAAAGAGAACATACTTGCCATAAAGATATTTCAGAATAGCCTTCTGATAGCTCATTACAAACTTAAAAGCATTATTATAAGTCATGTTTAGCAAGCTTTCCCTGAGTCCCTCTGTATTCTCCTGTCGTTGATTCCAGTCTTACCAGAACAGCCTTTTTTCTATTTTTTAAAGTAACTGTTGCCCATCTATTTATTAATTAGGTCAATCCATAATCCCCGAGAGGTTTAAATCCCATTGTGAGTACAAAGGGTGGGAGTATACTCATTATCTGACAAAATTGTATCTACGTCCGCTTCCAGAATGTTTTCCCTTGGAGTCTGACGTTACAACCCTGGTGTGATGGGCAGGACAATGCCACGGGGTTAGATGGGGCTTAGAGGTCTCAGGTCTTGCTCCCTGCAAGTTTTCCACTTCTGTTGGGTTTGACATGAAAGCAGTACAAAAGGGCCAGCACATAAATGTGCAGGGGAGCACACACCTCCTGAAACAGAGATGAAAGCTACTCTTTGAATGAAAACAGAAGGGGAAAGAAAAAAAGTGGAAGTCAAGGAGGGAAACAAAGGGAAGCTTTATGCAAGCAACTATTTCACTATGGAAATGGCAAGGCTCGCTAAGGCACTGCTGCCCAGTGGTCTCAGTGCAGAATTTCAGTGTAGTTAGGGCTTTGCTTGTACCAAGAAGATAATGGCACCCCAAAAGATAAGATTTAATAGCAGATGGGAGGATGGAGAGAGAGAGAAAAGAGAAGAAACAGGGCTCTCCTTCTCAAAAAGCAAAGGACTGCTAAGGAAAATGGAGGGGATTCTTTACATTTTATCTTTCTGCTTTAATCATACGGAACAAAAGTTTTTGATGACTGTTCTAGGAGCTATTGATCAAAACTGAGAGCCAGGTCCAAATGAGCCAATGTCCCTAATCGAAGGGTAAATAAAGCAGATTACAGATTTCCAGGAAGAAAGCAGCTTTTGGACAACTGGGGATGGGCATAAGAAAGCACTTTTCTTTTTTCCTCTTCCAAAACATGAGGCTCAAACTGATGAAAGCCAGAAATAGACATGTTTAAATAGACATAAAAGGATTGGTGTCAAGGATGAACTGCTGCAGGAACAAGCAAATGATAAAGCTGGGCAGACCGTTATGAGATTTCTGCCAAAAAGCTGTTCAGAGGCATCCACTTGAGCTGCTTCCCAAGCAGGACAAACACACACACATTGAGTGAGCCGCACAGCATTGCACAGCTGCAGCGCCAGCCCCTGTACTGCAGCCATGGCCCCTCACTCACTTCTGCGCCTGCAGGATGGGACATGTGAGTTCACGCTGCCAGCACCTCTCCACTTGGTAGTAGGCTTACCCTGGCAGTTGCTGAATGACAGCTTGCTTGCAGTCTGTTGCCAAAGCAGCTGCTCACATAAGATTCTGATTTTTGGTTGGACATTGCCACTCTAAGGAGCCTCATGTGATGACTGTTCTGGTCCGACATAGTATGTGGGGAGTTTGCTAGAAGACAGACAACTGTGCTTACTTTAAACTCTTTCATTTCTATGCTTGTACAGCCCAAACTGCAAAGTAGTGTTAACTTACCAATCTTGCTTGCTACTACAAGGGATACTAAGAGAGAAAACAGTGTTTCAAATCAGCCCAAGATGAATGGTGTAGAAGCAGCAGTGACAATATCTGTTTGCTTGCACACCGTTTACAAACTAGCAGAGAATTCACGAATTCCCCAGGAAGGTATTTCCATTTTTTTAGCAGCTGCACAGCCAAAACTTACGGGCAGCTGTGTAGCTTGATGCAGGATCTATTCAGCCCAAGATTTAGTCTCCAGCAACAGCAGAAGTCAATAGCCTGGGAAGAAAAAGAACTGGGTAAGTTCATCTACTGCACCCAAGCACTTCTCCAGGCACTTCCAGCTCAAGGGATTTCTGCAGGTGAGCATATTTTCTGTTTATTTAGTAACTGTCAATGAACATCTGCAGCAAATACTCTCTGTCACATCAAACTGAAGACAGCTCAGTCAGCCATCCTTCCTTTTCATTTTGCTCAGGTACTTTGCACATTCTCCTTATGTCACACAGTTGCTTCCATTTAAACTATGCATTACTTTCTTGGGCCTGAAATGTAGGAGAATAATGTCTCATTGGAGGGGTAGGGGGGGGAAGATAAGAAGGAGCATTCATCTTTGGAGACAGTGTGGCAGATGACCAGTGCTTCACTCCCAACATGCTGACCTGTCCAGCAGCACCTGCTCTGCAGTTCTAAAGATTTTAGAGTGATGTGACCCTGAAAACCTCATCTTGATCACTTTTGAAAATGTCAGTTTTTGTTGCCATTGATTTTAAGGAGGAGTTATGAATGAAAGAGTTACTTTCCATATGGCAATTCGAGATTCACATATGGAGAAATAGCAGCCACACTTAGCCCACATGAACAATTAAAGCTTACAACATACCCACTATTGCAGAAAGCGATTTGTGTTGGCAGGTAGATAGTATCTTCAGTGCCAGGGATTGCCATAGGTGTCCAGGCTATTCAGATGATTCCAGGACGCAGTTCTGGTTTGGAATATAGCCTGACAGCTGGCAGAAATGGGGCAGATGTGATGGACATACTGGCCATAGTACTGCTCACGTATCCAGTATGTCCTGTGCACAAGGTGAAATGAAGGCTGGCTTTAACTGGGAGCCCCATCTATCTGAGATCAAATACTGCAGACATGCTGCAAAGGATTTCCAAATCAGGAAATGATGGAGCAGAGCAGTTGTGAAGTTGAACTTTGGAAAAATGATGTGCAGTAAGGGAATTAAAAAGGAGAACAGATGAAGAAGCTCTGCATAGGGAAGGTAGGCAAATGCATTTTTTCTTAAGAATAATTTTGAATGTTTCCTTTAGATCTTGTCTGGAGACCCCTTTTTTTTTCCTAAAGCTGCTCTAGCTTCCACCACGTGCTACCTGAAAAGCTACTTCAAGGTCCATTTGTCACTGCATTCATACTCTGTGTTAAAACAATCCAGCAAAGGGTCTGGAGAGAGCTGAAATCAGCTTTTCCACAATACAACAGGACATGGGGTTACAACATATGTTCTTTCTCCAATACGCACAGGCCTGGACTTGCAGAAGGAGAGCTGCCAGAAGCATCTGGCCCTGGGCTTGAACACAAAGGGGAAGTAACTGAGCCTTGTGCCTGGGCTGACTGCAGGTAGTGGTCTTCTCTGCTATAACTGCTCTGGAGAGCTTCCAGTAAGCCTCCAGCACACCGCCACAGGCAGCAACACTGCAAGAGCTCCAGAAAAGCTGCGATGCCACCTTTGTGATGCTGTCCAGTGGAGGGGTCATGGGTCAGAAGCACCTCCCTTCTGAGGAGAGATTGCAGGAGCTGAGCCTCTTTAAAGTGGCAAAACACAGTAGGACCGCCTCTACAAAGAAGGGGACAGCATGCAGAAAAGACAGGGGCATCTGCTTCTGCTCATCCTCCCACAACACTGCTTGTAGCATCTCACACAAAGAGGTGATCTGCAGGATTTGGGATTAACTCAGCTCTACCCGCCATGCTGGACTCTGCCAGTGTGACTTGCAGAAAGAGCAGAGGAGATCGGCCCTGCATTTCAGTGCAAGCGAGCAAATAGTAACCAGCAATTCCTGATGGAAGGAGCAGGGCAACCCCTGGTTTCTAGGAAGATGCTCTGGTGCCAGATTGCTCCTCGTTCTCTCAAACTGGAACAGGTTGGTTTGGGGCACTGGATCCCTTATGTGTACACACGTGGGGCTTTGGAAAGTGAATCTGACTCTCTGAAACACACACCTTCATGAGCGAGTTGTCTGCAGGGGCTAGCTAGAGTGAGCACTGAGTGCTGGCTGCTGCCACTTCGGGCACCAAAACACGATTGTCTTATTCTCAGACTTTGTTCTGATTTCATCAGCTTAGATATGATGCAGAGGCAAAGACAGAAAATTTAGAGGGAAAACAAAAGCAACAGCATGTTTCCCAGCCTCATGAGTTAGGGGAAGGCACCTAAGCAACAGACAGCTCAGTGTAAGGTTGGTCTGACAAAGCTGGTTCTACCATCTGATTGCACTCCAGTAAAATTAGAGGTTCCTAACCCAACTCTGAGATATTATGTAAAAATTAGGTGGAAGTGAACTACAAAGGCAAAGCAGTCCTTCTTCATGATGAAACCTCAGAAGGGTAATTAATTTAATCAGCAGACTTCAACACCGCCTTTCATAACCTGAGATATACCAAGAGGTTAAGCTACAGGGGCCGAGTTATCTTTGTGACCTTTACCACCAGGAAAATTTACAAACAGCAATTAGCAGATTCAGAGGCCAAAAAAATTAACCCAGATAGAAAGCGTGTAATAAATCTCTGGCATTTAACTCTGTGAGGTTGAAGCAGAAAAGCCAAGACAGAGCTAGGCTCTGCAAGAGACACTGACTGCAGTGAAAGGAATTAGCATTGATTTTCTCATGTGACATTTTGCAAACCTCCTCCCATAGTTGTTGTGTACTCAGGTCATGAAAGTAAACCCACTTATTTCGTGCAGGACCTAGAGTTGCTGAACAGTATTTAAGGGAACAAGAGCAAATGACAAGTGACTGCATAAATCACTGATAAGATGCTTTTTCAACCCAGTTTTGCTGTGAACCTTGGAACTTCTAGCTCGGTACAACAGTGAAACCCTTTCCTCTCAATAGCATGCAATAAGGTTAATTACATGTTATAGATAAAGTTGCTCTTTGGAGGGAAAGTACTTACAGTGAGACAGCACAATCCATCGGAGTGATAAAAAGAGGGCAGGCTCACGTACCAGGTGAAGAGTAACAAAATTCTAACAGAGCTGGGCTTTGGTGGGCACATCCTCCCCCCTCACAGCTCTTCCTGGATAAAAGTAATTCTCCTGCCCCCTTCCCTGCAGATTTAATCCATTGTAAGAGAAATCTTTATCTCTGTAATACAAATTGCCCGTGTTTATTCAGCAGTAATGCTTGAGTGCACCTGAAGGGTCAACATATGAGAACTGCAGAGCTGTAGGTAAGCCCAACACACCTCTGGGACACCTCCAAAGCAGTGGCCCTGCTCGCAGGGCACGAAGCACCCACAAGTGTCAGCAGCCTATGTGGGATCCAGAGAAGCTATTTGAACACTATGCTTTATTTCTACAAATGCCATCTCTAAAACTTGTCAAGAAATGCTTCATTTGGGGCAGAAAAAAACCAAAACCAACTGTAGTTGTTAAGTAGAATAGAGAAATCACTAGCGATACACACTGTCCTACCTAAGCATCCCCACTAACCATATCAGGCAATGAAAAAAAAGGAGAATCATTGTGTTCTGTCTTGTATTCACCTCCCTCTAGAGAAACTTATTCACATATCCTGCAAGAATGCCATAAGGTGCCTGCTGCTAGGCAAGCCACTACAAGGCCGCGGTCCCAGCAAGACCATGACCCATAGCTGCAACAGTATTCTGGTGCCTCACTTTTAACATGCTAAAGTATCTCATTGAAACCAGATGTCAAACCACTGCAAATCTGTCCCTTAGCTCTTTAAAGACTGTGAAAAATCCATGTCATCCATGTGCAAAACCTGCAATTTTAGGTCCCACTGTATCTCTGCAATGCTTCTTTAAGTCACCACTTCCAGCTTTTCAGATGTTCTGTACAGACAGGAATTTCTGAAATGAGTAATAGTCCCATGCTCCTGTATGATAGGATGCATTAAATGCATTTAAACCAATAGTCATACAAATCTGGTTAATAATTACCTCCTTGTTCTGGCTGGTTTTTGTGTTTGTTGGGATTTTTTAAGGAAAATATATGTTATGAAACAGCAATGTAACAGTCACAGCTGCAGCACAACAAGCAGTGCTCACAGTGGAGCTCTAACATGTCTGGTACAGCAGCACTCAGTGGTGGCATCACTTTGTTCAGACCACACTCCTCTCACACTCCTTTTTCCATCTCCTAAACAATTGCATTACAGATCTTCTGCTTCTGCAGTGGGAACACAGACACACAATCAGGAACTCTTGCCACACTCCTGAGCTGCTTGAGAAACAACTTTCAGACACTTGCCATAGTTCTGGCAGAGTCAGAGAACAAAGGTTTGTTAGCCAGAGGATGAAACATGCAAATAGATTATCATGAAACATCTGAACTTCTGAAACGTTGTGAAACCCACTTCTCTATTTGAAGACATTATTTACTGTCCAGGATGATCCTTTTGGGTTTAGCTGGAAACTTCAGACTGCAATTGCCAAAACCAGAAACAGATTTTCTGGGGTAGCTAAGGACATCTCCTACCTTTCTGCACCACTGGAAGCTCAACATCCCAACATCCCATCACACTTCAGTTCTGTAATTCTGCTCATGGAAGAGAGCACAGTGAAGGCACCACAGGAGTTAATTTATTATTCTCCTAATTTCAAACACTGCAGTGACTCAATACAAGAGGGGAGAGGTGATACAACACCAGAAATAAATAAATCTGCCAGCTCATTCCTCACAGGCCTCTGCAGCACACAGATCTCAAACAGTATTTTTGTAGCATCATTGTCATCCTCAGTAAATCCAAAGTCACCCCATTGCCTTCATGTTAAGCCTGCAGAGTTATTTAGACAAGTGCATAAACAATTTTCTATTACTATAAGCATAGTCATTCACCATCTCTTGATTTAATCTTCACCAAAGATTACTGGATCTAAGCATGAGACGCCCAAAGGAAAGAAGAAGAGACCAGGACAGACAGAATTAAACATTCCTGTCTCCACTCAGCACCAGGGCTGTCATGTATAGCTCTGACTGGTAACACACTTGGTTGACTTAGAGCAGGTTTTTCTTACTGCTCTAAATACATAGACGTACAAACTAAACATTAAGACCTTGGAGGAACACTTAAACTACAGCCCCTACAGTTTAGAAACTCCTGAGCCAGTTTTAAACTAGGTACCTGTTGTACGGCTGAAGGAGCATGGACCTTGGGCCAACTTTGTCACCAGAAGCATTACCATGCAGCATCACGTGTTTTTACCCTGGAAAACTATCAGGTCCAAAGTTGTGATTCTGAGGATCCTAGCATGAGGGTTCACAGTAACAGCTCAGGTACCAGCTTCTACTGGTTCTCATCACCTGCTGCTCACATTCTCTATCGTAATTACATTTTTTGTAAGGAAGAGAATTCTTTAGAACTAATCACATCTTTACATAAACAGTGCTAAGGAAGTGCAAAGTATGATTTCAACACCGTCAAAGCATGCAGCATGCTGAAGAGCACCAGCATGACAGATGCCCATGATCCACCTATGACTGCAAGCTTCCATATGGGAAACCTGCAGTTGCAGCAGTTTGTTTTGAACAGAATGTCATGGGCACAATCTGGACTGCTAAGAAAGATATTGAGTCAGACTAAAAGTCTATCTAAACCTGGAAGCTGTCTCCAATGGGTGCCACTAGTGCGATGAAAAGCACTGCAGAGTACAGAGTCATGAACACCTGACATATGTGTTTCATATGTCATGAAACACTTCATGACTAGTTCACTAGTCAGCACTTCATGACTAGTTAGTAGTATGCTGATAGATTTGGCTTTCACATTTACAAGCCAGACATTTAAATCCATGTAACCTTTCATCATTCACAAATCCCAGTGCAAGGAGCTCCTCAGCCTTTGAACATTTGTAGACTTCGCCACTGATACACACTGTACATTTAATGTAACTAGACCCTATATTGGAAGAGGCACTGAACAGTGACTCTACTTTATGCCACCCATAAAGTAGAGACAAGCTTTTGGTCGTCAATTCTCCATGCTGAAGACTCATGTGCTGAATATTTTATTCCCTTTCTGAATACTTTGCTCCCTCAACTTTGGAACAGTACTTTTTTCCACAGCAAACAACAAATCAGTTTCCCCAAACAGGCAGTATAAATGCCAGACCCTGAACTCCATGGTAAATGGGTGCAATCATTTTTCTGCACAGTGAAAGTGAGCTGCTTGTCTTCTAAAGGAGTTATTAAATTCAAAGTTACCCTAGTTGACTAGGAGCTGATAATATACAGGGAACATATGAGACTTTCCACATGCTGAGTTTATTCTTGGCTAGCCACCCAGTTTAGCTTTACATTAAAACCTGGACTTTAAGGCTTGCATTATGTATGAGAATCCAGATAAGTTTACAGCATTAATTATTCCACACAAAAGAGAACCTGGTATTAACAATTCAATGCATCGTTTACATAATAATTAGAAACACCTTACTTCCAATGAATTTGGGCATAACTGCACCAATTTGCCATTTTGACTCCTTACTCCTAAATTACACCTTCACAGGCATGCTTCTATTAATTGCAACAATTATGAAAGTGAGTTTTATCACATGAACCTTTGACTGAGATCCATTACAGTGTCATTCTCCCTCTCCCACTGCATCTAGAATATCAGGGTTTCAAAGTTCAGGGTGCTTTGTAAAAGCAATTTATCTGCCATGGGCACACCTAGGGTACTAGCTTCTCACTTTACTAGGTGAGGCATCTTCCAGAGTCCCAGTCTGAGGGGGTTAACAGGAAAAAAGACACTGGAGATGGGCTTTTGGTGTTGTCGGCAAACACATTCACATAAGGATTGAGGTGTTGAGCAAGGAGTGTTGATTACTACTTTAATGAGACTGTAAGGTCATGCTTTATGCTAAGCAATGCACAGAACCTTTGAATTCCTGTAAGTACTTTAAAATTTAAGTATTAAAGAGGATGTAAGAGTGGACAAGGGACACATGGGTTGAATATTGATGAAGGTCAACAAAATGAGCAGAGACAAAAGTCACCACCTCATATTTAAGCAGTCTCAAGTAGCATTTAAAGGCCTATCTTGACAAAGCCCATAGGGAATGAGACATTCAGGAAGGACAGAAGTCCCTCCTGTTATTAGGCTCAAGAGGGGCCCTCCGACTTGGTAAGCAAGTTATCCTGGGAATCCAGCTTACTGGAGTCCTAGTGACAATAGGGTAATATTCACCAGCAGGAGGTGACAAAGATGAAAATCAATTTAACTTTCATATTCAGTAAGCTCAGTGGTATTAGAAGTGAAAGGCACAGCAGGTAGACATATTGAGCCTATGAAATAACAGGACAGTGATTAAAGAGCCATAACAAAAAGATGTTAGGAAGACAAGGTAAAAAGGAAAAAGGCAGTACCACGAAGACATGATTTCCAAGAACTGCCACCATGTCACAAATTCACTTCGGTGGGGGAAGGGCTGGTTAAGTTACAAGCTGCAGAGATGCAGACCTGTGAATACAGCGCTCCCTGCAAAGCTCTCTGCTCCATCACTGCAATGCTCCACCCCATTCAGCTTGAAGTCACAGCTGAAACCCATCAAGATGGAATGCAGAGTGCTTGCCCAGCAGCCTCATCAGGGTTGCACTCCCCCACTAAAAGGCAAAGACAGTCATTAACAAAGCCCTCACTGAGCAATGTCTCAACACACCATCACAGCCTACAAAATCAATTTGTTTATTGTTACAGAATGCAAGACAAAGATCTCAAAAGCAGCCCTGTCCCAGAACTTCACCAAAACAAGCCAACCCAGTATACTCAGGTTTACAAAAGGAATGTGTTCATCTTCAGTTAAGCTGCTTTTCCAATGATCAGCACACTCATAAAAAACACCATGATAAAGAAAATCCACATGAAAAACCTGTCCATCACTTTTGCAACTTTTTTCCACTCAATTCCTTTGGCCCGGTTTGCTTTATGGTCTCTAATAGAATTAGCAATATACTCAATATTTTTAATCAGCATTTTGTAACAGGAACAGCAATTAACAGTCTCCCTAACATTAATGTCACCATGAGCTCCATAGCTTTTATTGAAATTTCCATTGGGCTTCTCCTTGATATCACAGCCATCATTCCTGCTGGGAATGTGACTCCTTACCTCTGTGCGCCTACTCTGATACCCTTCATCCCCCTCTAACTTCTGTTCTTCTTCCTTCTCTCTTCTTGGACTTGTGCAATTTTCACCCACATCATAAACAAAAAAGATTTTTGACATGTAGTCCAAAATAACCACCCTCGCCCATTGTGGAACAGGCTTTGCTTCTGAACCACAGTGATGGAGATTCATTATAATGATTGTCAGCGCAGTGGAAGCTGTTATCATGGTCATAGTTGCTATGTAATACTTTCCTGGAAAACAAAACAAAATCATATTAGAGATGCTACCCTAATAATGAAAAAAAATATGCAGAAATAACAATATGACAACACAGTGCTAAACAAAAGCAATTGAAACTAATTTTAATCATCTTGAGTATCTCTACATAGATCACAATTTACCATTTAAAAACAAAGATTAAAGTCATTAAAGCAAAACCTTGTATGCCTCTCAGATGAGTAAGTTTTTAGCATGGTAAATATTTGTAATGCAAAAACCTCTGTTTTCTCAAGATACACCCATTCAGAAAGCAGCTTAATGATTATCAGGAGCCCTCCTCTTTTCCTGGTGTCTGCAAAATCCCAATGTCAATGGCTCCAGGTGGCACATTAGAAATAAGACTTCCCACTATTAACAAAAGTGATAATGTATTGTTGGAGCTACTGGCACACACCATACAAGCAGATGGATGCCTTCACACTCACACAGGCCAGTGAATATCCAGACCTTGCTGGTATCCATGACTAGCTCAGGGACAGCTGAGAGGCCAGGCACAGAGCTAAAAGGTGGTTCCATTGCCTGTTAAGATTTGCTAGCTGTATGTACAAATTTTAGCATGGCTAATCCAAATAAGAGCAAGGTTCACTCTGTCCAGGAATAGATAATAAACACAGAGAGTACAAACTGTGCCACCCAGCCACTGCTCTTCACAACTGCAGTACGCAGCTCTCCAGATAACCTACTGTGGCTTCTGCTCTGTGCAAAGAGGCAGCTCCCAGCCCCACTCAACTGCTGTGCAGCCTCTGCAGGAAAAGCAAAGGCTGGCCACAGACAACCCTGATGTGATCCCAGTTTTAAAAGGAGTTGGAAAGGATGTTGAGTGAGAGTAAGGTAATGGAGAAAGCAGACTAAAGCTAGGTCTGGCTATTCTAGGCAGGCATAGCTGCTGCTGGTGTGGGAAATGCGTTCAGGCCTATCCGTTGACCAGCGTTTTATCTCAGTTAAGCCATGCAGTTTTCTACATACACATTAATAATGAAAATAAAAGTAATAGATCTGAGTTCTGTTAATTAAGCTGGAAGCCAGCGTGGAGGCAACTGTGTTCCAAGGCAGACAGTCTCATTTCTGAGAGGGCAGATCAGCCCAGGGCAGGAGAAAGGTCCTGGCAAAAGGGAAACAGACAGTGCTGAACACCACCCTTTCACTGCATATCAGCTCTTCTGAATTCTCAGACAAAAGTTAAAATCCAGTATAATGGATTGCAGGAATTACAATTCAATATAATGATTGACAGATATTAGGTCAACTCTGAGAATCCCAGCCAGGCCATCCAGCCATCTGGATTTGATAGAAACATGTCTTGAAGCAGTGTGACCTTGTACTTATTTCTTGCTTACACTTCATACATTGGTTCTAAAACTATTTCCATGACATGATAAAATAACCCTAAATGTCTAACTACATTTAATACAAAATAGATTATACATAATTTAAAATGAACACAAAAACTTCAAGAGCTGCAGCATATTTGTGCAAATTCCACATGCATTGTAGGTATT
This sequence comes from Loriculus beryllinus, assembly GCA_039877255.1. Taxonomy (NCBI): domain Eukaryota; kingdom Metazoa; phylum Chordata; class Aves; order Psittaciformes; family Psittacidae; genus Loriculus; species Loriculus beryllinus. The sequence goes on from JBCJKH010051104.1 coordinate 38,209, forward strand.
TCACTATGTTTTAAGAGTGTAGCATCTTTATCCTCCCAAAAGCCACAAATTACACATACAGCCCTACTACTAATAAGCCATATTAAAAGGCAAAGAGTATAAAGCTCACCTATCAAAGGTACATTTTCAGAGGGAGGCATGATCTCTGCAACCATCAGCTGGAACACAGTCAGAGCAAGAAGAACTGTAACACCCAGAGACACTTTTTCCCCAGAGTCTGCAGGGAGATAGAATCCCAGTGGAGCCAGGAAAGAGATCAAAATGCAAGGAAGCAGCAAATTAAATATGTAGAAAGATGACTTCCTTTTCAAAATCAGTGTGAAGGTCACATCTGGGTAAGGCTCAGAGCAGCACCCATAAGTGATGACATTCTTAACTGCTGGCATACCATGAATCTCCCACTCCACATCTTCTACAAAGTCAGAGAGGTCACCACTATCAAGAGAATTGATGATGTCTACCTGATTACCATTATAGGTCCAGGACCCAAATGTAAGATTGCACTGTTGGCTATCAAAAGGAAAATAAGATACATCTACTACACATGAGCTCTTTGTGATAGCAGGTGCATCCCAAGTGATTTTTCCATCATATCTCAACACAACGTTAGTGTTCACAGGCTCTGAAAAGTCATCATCAGCTCTAAAAGACAGAAAAATGACAGTCAGGATTTACAGGCAACAACTTCAGGTGTGGGCTAAGGAAGAGGGGGCAAAGCAGAAGACCCTCACTTCACACCATTAAAAGCATGCTTCTGAAATCGTATTTCTATTTCTACTTCTACTCAACTTTGGTACAAACTTGTTATTAACTATTTTTAACAGGTACTAATGCCTGTTAATGCCAAACATCAGTGCTGCTAAATCCTGTTCTCTTTGTTGGCCACAGTGCCTTCAAACTTGACCTCAAACAGTAGGATAAGAATCCATCCAAAGATGAGAATAATCTACTGGTCACTACAGGCGTGAAAGAGAAGACAAGGAGTGCAGCCTTCATTTATCACCTTTTTGTGAACAACCCTCCAGAGCTCTTCAGCAGCCTCAGCAGAAAGCACTTCAGGCTGCCAGGGCATTGAACTCCCAGTGCAGAGAAATAGAGAACAGCTTCACTGTGTACCATAATCGACTACCGAACCTTGCCTATGGTTTTATTGCAAAATATATAAATGATCAGAAACAAACATTAAGACAACACACACACCCCTTGTGAAGGTCAGATACAGTTACAGAAGTTGAGACTGTGTGCCAATTCCTCCCTCAACCCCCTCCCTCCCTCAGACATATTCAGCTGATTTTCTCCAGCCACACTCACTTGTTATATAGGACAATATCTGGTCTCCAAACCAAATTGCTTGGAATCCTGATAGAATCCAGCCCATCATATTTATCTTTGTCCCATTTGAGGTATGCATCATACCAGCTTTGTCGAATCCATAAGTAAGCTGACAAAATTTGGTTCCTTTCATCCTGCAAAAAAATGTAAAAGTATATCTAGCCGAAGGTGACAAAAATCACGTCTTAGAAGCAGACAGCATTTGTTCTACAGCTTTAAGGTAGTGTTCAAAACAGGCCAGAATACTGACAGGCCACAGGAGTACTTCCCAGCCATATGCCCATACACTATACCGAGCTCATTTGTTGACTTTCTTTTGCCCAACTTTCTTCCCCTTGCATCCTCCCTAGCTTTAATCACAGTTGTCTAAAGCTCTCAGTATCTTAAGAATTTCCTTTTAAGAGCACCAATCAGGTGACAGATTCAGTCTAACAAGTTCTTAAAGCTTGGTGAGGCCTTGAAGTTGTAATTCAGAAGTCACAACAGTGATTTTCCATTCTCCTTTCAGACACGTTTTCTTTTGCCTTAAAAGTATATCTGTCTCAACCAAATTTATAGAAAAGTTACTGAAGGCTAAAATAGGGCATTTATGTAGGAATTAACTACAACTTAGAAAAAGCATTTGCTCCTTTTATTTAAAACTCTGCAAAAGTTGCCTGGAGGGTGTGACACCAACATTTAACTACAAAAGAAGTCTTAGTAATTCAGCAGCTTGAAGTTTGCAGACTTACAATGGAAGTCAGATAGGAATCTACAAAGTACTGGGAGAACTTGACCCTCCTGAGGAAGCGTTACTGAAGTTGTCACAACAAAATACAAGTTACTTTTCCTACTCCAAGCAAAAGGTTTACACCTAGTACGTTTCTTGCATATCTTTAGAAAAGCTATTACTCACCATGTCTTTAATTTGGGATAATGTGATCTGAAGAGTGACATTCAGCACTTTATCTGTGTCTTCCACTGGTCTTAGAGCATTGGAGTAGTCTTCAAAGAGTTCATTAAACAGCATGTGAGCATACTTTCCTTTGGCTGATTCTACAGCTAGATAACAGGTTTGTTCAGTACATCAGATTAAGCACTGGGTAGTATGACAAGACACCTTCATCCTACAGCTTTAAGTAGTATTCTCTACCTTAAAGTAGGAAAGTGGTATTTCCTATATTCATCATTCATTTACTGTAGAATATCATTTAGCTCAGAAACAGAAGTATAGCTGATGAAGTTATTCAATACCCGATGACAGCATTCACCTGTAGTGAATGAATAGCTAACTTTAGCTTTTCACTCTCAAAAAAAAGCTGCATACGGAGATTCCTGCCTTTTTGAAGGTAAATATCATTACCTTTATTTTACTGATGTCTTTCATAGGCATATTTTTACAGATTATACAGATTATATATATATATATATACTGACTATATAGATTATTTTCTTAAATCACACATCTGCCAAGCTAAAATTAGAATCAAAGTCTGAAGCCAAACCTACTCCTAGACAAATGACTTGCAATATCTCCCTAAATACAGCAGTAATAGATTCATGCTACTTTCAGAAACATTTATGTATTTATTAGCTACCTGAAAAAACTCTGAGCTGCTTTTCTTCACAAATTGGCAATTGCACAATGTATAAACGCATCCTTGCACTAACATCTTTTCTAAACCATGTATTTGGAGATGCTTCTTGCTAGCCAGACTTGATCACTAAGAAAATTTCACTGAAACTTCAGGTTTTAAACACCACTTGTGCTGTTCCACAGTTTTGTACACCACAGTTTCTCTAGGCAGTCTCTGTATTACCTTTAGACAGATTCACGCATTTCTGCAAGCAAAGAGTGAGGACAGGAACACTCAAGACTTGCACAAATGCCAGCTGACACTACACAGTGAGCAAGTGCTTTGAAGTACATCACTCTGAGGACTCACAGTGACTTCCTGGACTGATCAGAGTTCAAAGCAAACCTTCCTGACTAAGAAGAAATCCTCCTAGAAAGCATTTAAATTCTGGCTGTACATGGTCATTCATTTTGTCTGTATCATCAGTGAGACAAAGTAAAACAAAACAGCTGAAAGCCTTCAGGAGCTCAACCACGCAAGACACATCAGGACACCATCTCCCGAGTTAAGTAAACCTCAATGTAACATTTAGCTATTAAGCAGTATCTCACCTTGAAATATCACTGCTGTGAACAGCAACCACAGAGACACATTAAAGGAGGACAGGCTATTTCTCTTCATTTTTGGTTAATAAATAAAACCGTTCTCCCAAGGACAAAAATGTTTATCACCATCCAAAACTAACAAAAAGATCAAATTGCACAGCACAAAGATGCTGAGGCACTGATGAGCTGCTAGAAGCAGCCCAGTCCCTCCTCAGCAGCTGTGAGAGTCCTACAGCTCACTCAGTGAGTGTCTCTGCCACTGCCTGAGGCTCGGATGAGCACTCCTGCTCCCGGTAACCTGAGCTGAGAGCTGTCTGTTCTCAAGCTAATGCTGAAGACGATGACAAATGGATTGGATATCAGCAGGAATATCGTATTCCATTGCAATTTTTAGTACAAATGTAGTGGTTTTGTCCACTTTATGAAGAGCCTTCTTACAGTTCTTTGTTGGGCCACATTTTCCTGCCCATGTGTTGAGCAATAGCCTGCTCAGAACCAGTTGTGCAGAATTTGTGGACCCTCACAAAAAAAAGTTACCTGCCTTAGTGCTTTAATTGAGATAGTCACAGTGTACATCACACATCCAATATGCCACACGACAGAAAAAAACCCACAGACTACATACTGCCATGCTGACAAAACAATGTTTCACCACATGAAAGAGACGGCAGCTACACCACAGTCAGACAACGCAGGCAACATTTGCAGTAGCCCTGCATCACCATGCAAACAAGAACTTCCGCAGGTGTACACAACTCAGACCAGCATTCAGTACAGTAAATCAGAAACAAAATTGGACTCTGCAGATAAAATGCCATTTGCCAATACAGTACAATTTCTCCCAGGTGAACTTGACAAGACTTTACTAAGAATTACAGACATACTGGAGAGCTCCTACATTTAGCCAAAAGACTTACAGGAGAGAGAGATAAATATGAAACAGTAGCACACCTGGCCTCCCATCTACGCCAATCATCAGACCTTCACTAGCTCTGTCTATATTACTTGTGTGTCCAAGTTAGTTTCCAATACTGCAGGAATCTTCTTACAAATTTCTCAGAGACAAGGGAAGATTATTTCCAACTTTCCATAGTTCAATCCATCCTTCCTGATATACTGAAATGTATTTTGCCATCTTTTAGAACACGTAACGAAACAGTCATTAAAATGGAAAGGTGAGAACATAGAATGAATTACCAGCAAAAAGAATTGGTCCAGTATAGCTCTGATCCACACAAAATATAAAAAACACTGTTGCTTTATTCTTGTGTAGTCTTTTGGCTAGAAGGAATCTGACCGCTCTGTACACAATTTCTATACAGTAGCACTCCTGGCACTCACTGGCTAATGGTTGTGCTTTCATGGTGTCTATAAATCAATGACATTTATAGCCAGATTCAATAGGTAAGCAATAAAGAATCTCAGTCAAAGTGCCTGTAATGAAATTCATCTCCATCACTTCATTTGCTGAATTGTCAAAGGAAGTAAAAAAGGAATTGTTTAGAAGTCAAAAAGGTCAGAGCAGGCCATAGTCATTATGTGATAGCATCCTTTTTCTGTGGGAGGAATGTATATGCTGCCAGAGACAACAAAAATCAGAGATGGAAGATGAAAGATTTTTGGATGCAGTCAGATCAGTCCATTCTCAGAGGATACCTTTAGCCTGCAATCCATTGCCATTATGTCAGCAAGTAGCTACTGCTTTGCTGTAGTCACCAGAGTGACCAGGGATGCTGCTTTAAGTATCTTGCTATAAACACTACTGGAAACAAGCCTAGCCTTGCTTTGCCACTGGCTAGAGACAACTTTGTGATCTGTTACACCAGCACTGCCAAGCAGTGTAGACTGATGCACATTAATATGTATTACCTTATGCAAATTAAAAAACCTTGCACCTTTCCTGTAATGAAATCTTCTTGAAAGGAAACTGCAGGTTCTCAAAAGACAAAAACAAGAAGCATGCTTACATGTGTTGTTTACTCAGTTCAATCTTATACACACATATATTGCATGCTATTCACTATAAACTTGCAGAGAGAGAGAGAGAGAGAGATCATAGCCTGAGTTCTGATCTATCATATTGCTAGTCACCAAACACTGGACATACAGACAGGCAAACATGAGCACACATGCACAAGAACACATTTGTCATTTAAAATGCTGCAATGATTACACAGTGTTTGTGAAAATAAACCTAAAATATGTTCAAAAGGCTTTTGAATGTTAAAGACAAGAAATGTAATGATCTTAGTAGTATGCCAGACCACTGGGCTTCTTTCTTTGTTCACAAGAGATCTGATCTGTAACTGTAATCAAAACGTCCCTAAAGCAGACATTTTGTGTGAAGAGCGAACATTAGCATTAATCGTTGTTCATTGATCTTAAAGATTCATCTACAGAGCCATATGTCTTCCTTAATTTATGGCATAACCTATGACAATACTACTCACAGATCAAACATCCCATTTAACATTTGAATGGAGCTTAAATTTATAGTTAAGCAGTTCTCTTTTTACAGTAACAAGTTCTGCTACGAAACCAGAAATTAATACAAAGTACGAAGCCGCTTACAAAGATAATTTAATAAGAGTCAAGGGTGTTTGGAAGATAGAATCAAGCCATTAACCAATCCCAGACTCGTTCCCATCAAAATTCAAAGTTATCTTGTCAGAGTACATCTGCCAGCAGATGGCCCTATTAGCCAGCCTACTGATGTACCCGGCTACTCAAGACGATTTTGTTTCTCGCACAAAAATCACTGCATTTTGATCTACTTCGATTAATTTCGCTGATTTTTTGCCTTACACTTGATATAAAACAAGCAGAGACAAGATGTTCCTTCAGAGAAAAGCTGATAAGCAGAAGGAACAAAACCGCCAAGTGGCTGAATCTGGCTCCTCTGCCAGCTTATCATACATGAGACCAGTCACGAGAGGGTTTCAGAGCTGGCAAATATAAATCATTGTCAACAACTGTATGATACAAAACCATATATAGAGCACAGGCCACTTCTTATGCGGAGAACAGTTAAGGCTCATGGCACAGTATCCAATCCTGCTTCCATATATTTTGTTCTAACATTTATTTGACTTTGTGAGAATGCATATGGGCTATGAATGGAGCAGAACATTGTTTCCATGCTCACATTCAGCAGGATAAAAGTGTATGATGCATTGGTGCACTAAGCTTGTATGACGCTCACATGACACGTTTAACTTTTTGTTGTTCTAGACAAGCACATGTGCTTTTATCAATATCAAAAAATCTGAATTCAGTGTATTGCCATGTAAGGGAAGTTTGAATTCGCATGCACTTTAAGTGCAGGCTGAAGAGGAGATGATAGGGAAGGGATCTCTTCTCTTTAATACTTCCAACTTTAGACATTTATCTTAGCCAAATTATAAGCGAAGCAGGAAAGAAACATAAGTACATTTAAAATTTTGTTCTTTCAAATAAACAAATCTGTCTTTCTGCCTGGAATAATCATTTGCTCCTACGGCTGAGGTTTTGACATGTACTTTGAAAAATTTTTTAATGGATTCCTACTCTTTTCCACATGAAAAGCATTCAGGTTTTAAGCCTCAAACTGGAAAAGCTAGACACTGTATTATCTCAGGCCTCAAGGCTGTCTGTGCCATTTATAATCCATCCCTTCATCAGAGAACAATAAAGAAGAACAGATTGGTTTCTAAGCGCAGTTTGTAAGAAGTGTCTCACAGTCTGCTTCTACTTGCCTTCTTGCCAATTTTTTTCCCAAGAAGCTGTTATATTCACATTCTTCACAGCATTTGCTACAGAATATTATCTTCTGATGGGGTCAAGCAGCACACTAACTCTCCAGAGTCAGACTTCTCTCCTTAGACCAACTGAAGTCTTAACAGCACGGTAACAATTGCCCTTCTTGCCAGTAGAATAGCCTCTATGTGCCTGCTCTGGAGAAGATTACAGCACTTCATTTAGATGCAGCATGTTTCTCTCCACCTCTTCTTCTCACCCACCTTCTGCCTCCTCCTTCCTTCTCTTTAAAAATCCCCTACCACCTGAAACCAGCATACTCATTCATATTTTCTTTCACCCTGTTGTACACACAGAAGACAGGAAGCACATTAGGAAGCGTTCACAATGTCAGGTAGTGAGATAATGTAGAATGCTAGCCACATTTTCCAGATTAACACTAACATGTTACATTTGTGAGTTTTTCTGAATATAAATTTTATTTGGGTCTACTCATGCAGGCAGCTCTGCTGACCACCTCCCAGTAGAAAATCCTTTTGCCCTTAGTAACCTTGTATTATTAAATTGGTAAAAGTCAGCATGTTCAACCTTTTCACCAGGATGCTTGCAAGCTGACCAGTATAGACAGTGTAAATAGTAACTCAAACCTCAAATTTCACTCCTCCCAAGTTCAAAGTGGGGTGGGAACATCCCTTTAAAACATTACGAAAACTTATCATGAGCACAAGGGTATCTGCATAGAGGGTCTAGCATCCTCTGAGGATGTATAAGCATACATCCTGATAAACTCAGATCTACCTTGCAACACAGAATATGGTACATCTGAACTTCCGTGTGCTTGTCAGAGTTCCCCAGAGCTTAAGAGCTCTCTACAAAGAGCCAAGACTAATGCTGTGCACTAACACAGTGCAGCTGGCTGAAAAGGAGGGATGCCAAAAGATGATGAAGACTGAAAAAAGAAAAATGTCTCAGCCTAAACTTTAACTGTGTTTTAAGGAATTCACAGAACTCTAATTGCAAGATGAATGCTGAAACAGTATTCAGACATGCTACTTTATACAGTGTTGTATACAATTGTTCTTGTAATAAAAATCTCTTTGAAAAAAGACACAAAGAAAACATCTATAATATTGCAAAATTTGGCATTATCCAACTGTTCTTGCTCCATCACAATCACAATCTACACAGGTGATTTCTCCATGCTCACAGAATTTGGAGGAAGAAAACAAAAACACTGCTTTACACAGAGCAAAATACCCACCTTGGCAAAATACTTCAAGAGTAAGTGTTCTTTTTTCCTAAAGCAAATTAACTAGTTTCCCAAGTTCACAAATACTGCAGAGCTTCCCACTTTAAAAATATCAGAGCAACTACATGGGGGAGGACACAAATTACGCAATGCATTTTTGCCTGAACAAGCCTCCCTGTAGGGTAAGGCAAGCAGCACTTATCTCTTTGAAGGAAAAGAACTTTCCATAAATTATGGGTTTAACTACTGAAACATCTTACAGTATGTGGGTACTGACAGTCTTTAGAATATCCTAGCAAGAGCACAGACACATTGTGCTATGGACTGAGCAGGAAAAAAAAAAAATCCACTTGAGCAAAATAGGGTAGTAAACCTGCAGTTTTATTCACTCTGCAACTATGGGGAGTGTTGGTCGATGAGAAAATGAACATGAGCCAACTTCAGTGCGCGCTTGCAGTCCAGAAAGCAACCGTATCCTGGGCTGCATCAAAAGGAGCGTGACCAACAGGTCGAAGGAGGTGATCCTGCCCCTCTACTCTGCTCTTGTGAGACCTCACCTGGAGCATTGTGTGCAGTTCTGATGTCCTCAACATAAAAAGGACATGGAACTGTTGGAACAAGCCCAGAGGAGGCCACGAGGATGATCAGGGGACTGGAG
>JBCJKH010051104.1:58155-74169 GCA_039877255.1 Loriculus beryllinus
GCACGTCATGCCCGGGATGTAACGGATAGTTACCCAGAAGGGCTAGTTCACTGCGGGGTTGGACTACATATCAGTTGGTGCTCGGTCAGGCAGGGTGGGGAAGTTATCTGTCGATGGGTGGTGAGGTGCTGTATTCTCTTACCTTGTTATTTCCCTTATCGTTATTATTATTGTTGGTAGCAGCAGTGATTTGTGCTATACCTTGGTTACTAAACTGTTCTTATCTCAACCTGTGGGAGTTGCATTCTTTTGATTCTCCTCCCCATCCCTCCGGGAACAGGGGGAGGGCAAGAAAGGGGGGGGTGTTGAGTGAGTGAACAAGCTGCGTGGCTGGGTTTAAACCACGACAGGTGTGCAAAGTCATGGCATGCCTCATAGTGCATCACATCAGTGTGTTCAGGAGCTGCCTAGGTGACAACTAGGCATACAGAATATGGCCAGCATGGTACTGTGCTTCTCAATACCCAGTCTAATTTCCAAGAGGGTCTTTAGTTACAGAAAGCCCCTGCTCTGCTCTCCATGCAGAGCACACTGCAAAGACAGCTGTGATAGTAGACAGCAATCTGTTAATTCCCTAGCATACAACACTTGGTAGCTCTCCTTCTACAGCTTTACTGCAAGTTGTTGCAGAGCTAGCACGCTGTGATGCTAACGCTGAGCCCCAGTCTTGCTTGTGCTCACGAAGCCATGTGTCAGAGTGGCTAGCACTCTGTGATTGCAAGGTAAGCAGTTCAGTTAAATACCCACATGGCAAGTGTGTCAGAGGGAGCAGAGGTCTCAGGATAGATGTTGAGAGATGGAGGAGTTTGGCTCACCAGCCTTGGTTATGGAGAAGAAACAGGGAGAAATCTTGCCTTTGGAGTGAAGGGGAAGACTTTGGTTCATTGTGCTAATGCCAGGGGGTTCTGTGGGTTGCACATGTTTTCCTCAAGAGGAGAAAAGGGGATTGTTATAGAAGGAGAAGCAGGATGCTGTTTTGTGCATGCTGGGGGGATGGAATTGACTGCACAGTCCCATGTGTTAGCGTGCATGACTGCTCAGCCTTATGCTGTGTGATGACATGTGGAACCCTGGGCTGTTCTTCAATCTGGAATTCAGTGTCTGGCATGTGGCAATGACAGGCTGGAGGTAAGTGGCTGGAGGACCTGGTTTACTGTCCCTTGTGCCACCAGAAAAGCGCTGGTGTACATCAGAGAAGCATAGCAGGCTGCAGTAACCAAGAGGGCATGGGGAAGAGCAGCCTTGAGGCTGTCCTCAGGTGTGCAGTTGAAAGGTCATTCCATCCCTACCCAGCAGCACACTTGTTATAATCCAAGTGTGAACTGATAATCTTTTCAAGGCTGTGGGAAGAGTGCTTTCAACTACAAGGACAGTAAATGCTCTCATTCTACTGCTCCTGAATTTTCTGAGAGGGAAAGGTGTGCTGGCCTGTCTCAGACAGAAAGCAGCGTATTCATGGTAGTAACAGTGATGGCTTCACGCTAAAAATCTCAAAGATAGAAATATGCCTTTTCTCCATATTGATGTAATTACAGTCCACCCAAGAGATGGGATGAGAAGGGATATAGAGCTCACCATAGCCAGCTCAAAGTCAGGAAAAACTCTTTGGGTGCCCCCAGTGATGATCTGTGTGATGCCAAGCAAGCAGGGAAGAACAGCATGAGGGAGGAAAAAAACACACGCCACAAACATCAGCTGAATGCCACTGATGGTTCCTCATCAGCTCTGTAAGCAGTTCCAAATGGCAATGGTCACTTTTCTCCCAACAGGGAAAAGAGGTCCTAAACAAATCCTTATGGCTGTGCTGCACCTACAGGTTGACAAGTGTTTTTTCAACAGCTGTACCAACTTGCCCCAAGCCACCACTGTCATTTCCCTCTCTGTGCTGGTACACTTTGCTTGACTAAACCTGAAGCAAATATAGAAACAAATGTAGATTAAAAATAATAAGATTAACTTTATCGTATATATCTACAAAGAGCTGTCCTAATCCAGCTGAGGTCAAGTAAGAAAATGGCATAGGTTGGTTCTCCTTCCAAAAAGTTCTCATCAAATTGCATCCTAAAAACACCTCTGTGAAGCAGTCTTCCTGAGACCTTATCTTCCTGCAGTGCAACCACACATAGTTTTAATTGCTGTATATCCTGAGGCCAAGTTACTGCAGCAACAACTCCCAGATAACAAACGCAGGGAAGGGAAAGGAAATTACATCAGTTTAACTGATGTACTGTTAAAACTTCCAAGGAGCTTTCCCTGCCAGCCTGCTAAGCGTTGTGCACATCACAGGTGCAAAAATCCTGTAAACCATTGGGCACAACAGCACTGAAATGCAGCCACCTTCTAATGAAGGGGAATCAACTGACAAATTAGAGAGACAAATTTAACCTCGCCTTACCCTAGCAATGTGAGCAGATAGATGCAGATAGGTACTATACTGATAGATACTTGTTTCTTTCTTTTACAGGCTCAAACTGTAGTGGAGTGGGGCAAAATAACACGTAAACAGGATCCTCAAAAAGCCAAGGTAAACCAATGTAAAGCCTGGATATAGCACACAAACTCCTTAGGCACTATAATCTACAATGTTCGGATTTGGAGAACTCAGACCTCAAAATTATTAAAGCTTTTTTTTTTTATTTATAAAGACAATCTGATACTCTTTAGCCACAAATTCCAGCAGTTTGCATAGGCTGAACCCCAATATCCAGTACAAACCACTCATTTAGATATACTCAGCTCTTTACTTCATGTCATGTTGCCCTCATTCCTTCAGAAACCCATATTTACTGTATGACTAGGTCAGAAAACATGTCTGACATCTCAGCTTGGCTTTCATTGCCTTGGCTGTAGCATTCATTGCCTGGTGGCTTCATGGCACACCCCATCCTCTCACCTGCAGTTGCTGGGCGACATGACCTCTCACATCCTCACGCTACAGGCCCCTTGTGCAGTTTGTTTACTACTAACGTTTGGAATGAAAGCATTTAGGGGGTTCAACAGCAAAAATCACAGAACATTTTATTGAAAATGTACTGTTGTTGTCATACCCCGTGTGCAATGTCTTAAGGTTAATACATTAAATTCCACAAGTATGGGAAGAACAGAGATGATGTGTGCTGTCTGTGGAGCATCTTGTTCCTGTTGCAATATCTCCTCTGAATATATGGATGTGACCATCTGTCTGTCACTGAGGGTAGTGTCAGGGTATTTTCTGCTTCTTTTTATTTTTAATAAAGATATTATTTATTCAATGGATATTTAAGTCTTCACCATCAGGTGTTCCCTGGTCTTTTCATGCGTGCACATGAGATGATCACCAAAGGCTAGCTCTTCCACAGGTATTCCTGGCCCACACCACATGGTTCACAAAGTGGTTTCTGCAAATGCTGGGACTGTACCCTTTCAGCTTACTTGGGCAGCTTCACAAAAGCCCACTTACTGCAAGTCAAAATGCTAGCAATGTTTAGGAGAAACATCTACCGTGTCCTGGGAGCTGCTCTGCACTGCATGGTGCTCACAACAAGCAGCATTGTGGGCTGTTTAGGTTACTGTAGCTCGAGCCAATGCCACCCTCCTGCCTCAAGCAGCACTCAGAGCCATCACTTAGCAAGTGATCACTCAGTAAGAGGTGCTAATTGCAGTCACCCGTACAGACACCTGAAGGGAACCATTCTATGATTCCATGATTCATGATTCCATGATTCTATGATTCTATGTAAATGTACCAGATACAGGCAGCTTGTCAAAGCTGTCCAGATCTTTGACATTTAAGTGTGCCCCAGCTTGGCAAGCCTCCATTTTTTTTGGAGGACAAATGCTGACGAGTGGAGCACAAGCAGCGAATCGTGCACAGTGGGTATCTGTGAAAGGAGGAAGAGGCAAAACCAGGTTAACTGCTTGTGCTATCAGACACTTCAGGCTGTCCCACTCTGCGGGCTGCACTTCCCTAGGCAAGGGTTTGTGTGTCCCAGCTCTCTGGCTGTGACTTGCTTTTGTCATGCAAACCACATGTCAAAGAGGTCAGAGGGGACAAAAGCCACCAACTGCTCCTCCTCATGAAGCACCACCGAGATTGCAGAAACACAAGGGCACCGTTGTGGCAGAGGATGTGGTACCCCTTTTTGGGGCACAGAGGGTCCAGGCCACCCAAGGGCAGTGCTGCAGCAACTCTGCTGCAGGATGGCCAGGGTGGGTGCACATCCAGGACACACAATGCCCTCCACGGTGCTCGGGGTGGAGCTGCTCACCGCATTGCACTGGTGTGGGCAAGTTAGACCTCATGGCATCGCTCCACGCCAGAGCCAGCAGCTCCACAGTGCCTTGCAGTATAAATCGCAGCAGTTGTTCTGTTGTTACTTCTTTTTCCCATTTTTTTCCAGCCGATGCGCCTGCCAGTGAGCTGCCCATTGTGAGAAATGGCTTTGCCAGGAGCCTGCTGCCCTGCGCCCCTCTCTTTGCCATGCACCTGGTGAAACGGCACAGTAAGCTGCCTTCCGTTCAAACCTGTGTGCTGATCATCACCCCCTGACCCACTGCTCTAGGGCTGGAAGTCTCATGTGGGGCTTTTCTTCGTACAGGCTGGGTGAGCACAGTCTTTCTGGCAGGTGCTTCCGGTGCAGAAAGAAAACAGGTCCCTGTGGTTAAGCCATGTAGTTTGCTTTAGCTCCCTCACCAATCGGCTCCGGCACAAGTGGCTCCCCCACCTTATCTGAGGCCCTGAGAAAAAACTCCAGAACCAGGACAGTGTTTTGACACCCAGCGCCAACCTCAGTTCTTATTGTTACCCTCAGGGGCTAACCCAGAACCCTTTACTTGGTTCTGTGACAGTGGCTGCAAAAACTGGGCTAGGGCAATGGTGGGGCTGGTGCTGCCAGCAGCTGTCATGCCCAGGAGAAGCTTTCCACCTGCCCTCAGCCCCTTGAGCACATCCCCATCACTGGGACTTGGAGAGCAAGTCCCAAGTGCACATCCCCTGAATGTGGGACTTGCTCGTCCAAACCTGAATGGAAGTGTGGCTACCTGCCTCCTTTATTCCAAGGAGGCAGAGGAAAAGTAAAGCTCTGAAGGCTCCTGAAGGAAAATTAAACGGCAAAATTAAGCTGCAAAATCCAGTGTTAGAATACATGGTAATACTGCCAAGGGGAGAGCATAACTAAGGCCAGTGTGAGTGCAGGAAGCAAAGAAAGGCTTCCTGGGTCCAACCATACAATAAGCACTGAAGTTCAGCTTTTCTTTTTCTTCCATAAAATTTCCCCTCCTGGCCCTGCAGAAGCAAGCTATGATCTTTTTTCCTTGTTTTGCTTTTTGCGTCTACAGAACCTTGAAGAAAGGCTTTAGGTGCCTACCAACTCTAATTGAGATGTTGGCATCTGATTTGGAGATGACACCCTGACCACTCCATCTTCTGTTTCTGCCAATGATCTTTCCCCCAGTTCTCCAGGCAGACCTGAAGTGCTGCCTTTGAGTCAGCCTGAGGTAGCCAAAACCACAGGGAAGACTGCAGGCACACAGTTTGTGGCCATAAGGTTTCTCAGCCACTTAATTTTCCTACTACATATGGGCAGAAGCAGCTCTGTTTTGACAGAGCCCTCACACCTCTCCTCACCCACCATCCAGAAACAGGGTGTTCCTCTGTCTAAGAGCATGGGTACATGAAGGAATTAATTGATGGTGTGAATTTACAGCATGTCATTTATTCCCTGGTAACTACCCATGAGTGCACACACCCACTCAGCAAAACACAAGGTAAAGAGCTGTAAATGACTTCACATTCACTTCTCTTTGTTTCAGACAATTAGCTCCTTGGCAAGGAAGTCCAGTAGCTAGAGCCCTGTGACAGTCATTAGCTGCTTCTTGGTGTGGTTAACAAAGATGTCCAAATTAATATAATTTGTAGCTGCATACTGGACATACTTCACAATTAAAAGCATTCCCAAATCATAGCAGTGCACAGCACAGTGACCTACAGATGTGCACAGTAAGGGAGAGGGAGGTTTGTCTGATACTTGAGAGCTTCTCCTTCTTATTACATTGTTCTAAAAAAACACAGGAGTGTGCCCTAATCCCACCAAATGTTTTATATAACAAACATTGTCAGGCACACAGGCAGCAGATGCCTCCTTATTTCACTGTGGTCTCCTTCAACTGTTTCTTATGTGTGTGGATCTCAGAGGATAAACCATGGTCCTTTCTGCATGCACCTCCCTTTTCTCCTTCACGAAGGGGATGAAGAGGGTGGGTGGGAGAGCTCAGCTCATCCCTGAAGGCACTGACTGAATTATTGCTTGAACTGTGGGTTCGACACCCACTGAAGCAGCTTCAGCTCTCCTCCCCCAGAGCCTCAAATCAAATTACCAAGTGCTTCGCCAGGTGGAAGGAATAATATTTCATCGTGATAACTGAGCTGGCATACACTTCTGTAAGGAGACCACATCAAAAAGTGAAACTGCAGTCTCATGCGGTCGTTTGCAGAGCAGATGAGTCAGAGCCTCTCTGTTTCCGTGCTGCAGCTCACTAAACCTGTGCCGAGTTTAATAATTTCCATTCCCTTCAAGAGAGAGGGCCACATTTGTGCTAAGTGATCCCTCCAAAACTGCACCATTTAGTGAAGCATTTTAAGGTCCTAACATTACTGTGTAATTGATGAACCATACCTCATTTCAATTGTTAGATTTGACACACATCTGCTTTGGCAAACAGCCTCATGGCTAAAAATCCAAGGACAGAAACGATGCAGACCACATCCTTTTTGTTGTTAATCCCCTGTTAAACTGAACTCTATATTCCCCTCTGGATTTAATTCCAGCTGCAGAGTTGACAGGGAGTGTGTTACGACTGAGGATAGCTGAAGAAGGAGGGCTTCATCCCTTCCTTTAGCACCAGGCCATGCATTCACGCTGCACATCCCTCACACCCCATCAGTGTCCAACTCTGTCTCAGCAAATGCTGAGTCTTATCACATTAGCTTGTCACAGCTGATGTTATACCCTGTCCAAGGAGAAGCCTCTGAAGTGGCTGCCACGAAAGTAAATGCCTCAGATCCACAGGGTAGAGTAAGTCTGTCTTGATGCTGATGCAGAGGTTGAACCTCGAACATGTAGGTCCATAAGGTTACCTTTATCTCTAGTTCCTCTGTGTTTTATTTGATTCCACACCAAATATAGATGTTCATACCTCCACGCAGCT
This sequence comes from Loriculus beryllinus, assembly GCA_039877255.1. NCBI lineage: Eukaryota > Metazoa > Chordata > Aves > Psittaciformes > Psittacidae > Loriculus > Loriculus beryllinus. The sequence continues at coordinate 65,341 of JBCJKH010051104.1, forward strand.
TTGCTCCACAGTCATTCCTGGAAGTTTCTACTTCCACCTCTTGGTGTGACACGTGTGGAAAAAAACACCTTTAAAGCACAACTGACTTCAGAAAGACAAACAATAGATGTCACAAATGCCTCTATCCCTCTCAATGGTGTTGTAATATAGAATAAGGTTTAAACGCAATTAGAAATCTCTTTTGTTACGTCTCTGCCCACAGTTTCAATAGCAGCATCTCAATCGTGCATGATGTAGCTGAGTATGCTGTTTGTTTGGAAAACTTTTTCCATAGGAATCGGACTAACCACAGAAATAAAGCGATCACTCTAGTCACCTGAATTCCTAAGAAAACATGGATTATGCGATTGCTCTCTGCTTGTCTCTTTTCTCTCCAACAACTTGTTCATGCATTGGCAAATTCCAATTAAATTCAATGGGAGAGCAAAAACCTCAGAGATGCTCAGTTCTTAGAAGTGTCCCGGAAACACGCAAACAACTGATGCGAAAATGTTGTGGTCTGAGCTGGACTCATCTACCCCTGAGGCACAGATCCCTGGGAAAGACAGCTTCACTCCTTTTGTGTCACAAGCGGGCACACAGGTAGTGATAGCTGTGGGAGGACTCCGCAGGCCAGTAACAGAAAGGGCACAGAAGCTGTGCTGTGGTCTGTGCACAGGCGTCCAAGGCATGAACAGAATCAATTTCCACATCTTCAGATGTCAGAGTATGGACACCTACAGCTGACCTGTCCAGACTCCCTTGACAGCTGAGAGTAAGAGCCATGCTTTCCTGGAGCTTGGTTCACCTTACCAGTGCCTGGAACTAACCAAAGGAGCTGGTTAATTCAGAAGCACTGATTTATCTCTGCTGTGTTTCTGGGCTTGCTTTTTGGGAGAGTGGGTGGGAGACAGAAGCGGATCCCTGCCCACTCCATTGCATATCTGCGAACAGCTGGCGCCAATGGGGCCTGTGAGCACACTGTTGCAAGGTGAGGAGGGAAGAATACAGCTCATGACTGTTACCTACAGGTGCCCATTATCAATCTGTTCAATTTTGTAGATACGTCTTTCCTAACAGTTCTTCTTCAGTGCCATGCAGATCAGAACATGGACCTGAAACACTTAGAAATACCAGCTGTTGGGCTAGCAGCTCTGCTCTAAGCTATGTTCAGAGTAGTTTCATTGTTCCAGAAGCAAACCCTGCCAAAACCATGTGTATGTAGAGCTCACATCCCAAGGGGAGCATGTGTCATTGTGAGCCGCCAGGTCTCTCTCACATCGGCAGGACATTACAGTGGAGTGCTGGTCACACAGCACATGATGTGGCAGCTTTCTCTGTCACTTCATCCCAGGCACAAGGTGATTTGTGCCCTGACCTGGCAAATGAGACCGCTAGTGCAAAGTGCTGCATGCTTGGCAGGCTGTCCACAGTGGTCTGCAGTAAAGCAGGGCAGGATCAGTGCCACAGCTTGAGTCCCAGCAGTGAAAAGCTCCCACATCAGAGGCAAAACCTGTTCAGAGTGAGGCTGTATCTTGGAAACCTTTGCTTTGGCAACAATGTCACCAAGCCTCGGGTTTCCCTACCAGTTTCATAAGGTTTGTGCTAAGTGTGCAGGCTCCAGAGCACAGAGGAAAATATCAGCAATTTCACTGCCACAGACACCGCTGCACCCCGACAGCTACCGCTTGGTGTCACTGGGTGTCACGGATCTGGTGCCTCCCCACACCCCGGGCACTCACAGATGCTCTGTCCTCTCTCGTCAGACCTCCTGAACCTCTATTTTAGACCTCTGAAATAGCCACCCCACCGGCCCCTGAGCTCAGACTTCTTCCCATGGGCTCAGGACCAAGGCATGGTCAGAGCAGGACTGGCCAACGGGCAGCTTCCCCATCCTCTGTGCCACAGTCCCCAGAGCCAGGGCCATGCACCCTGAGGCATGCCAAGGTCTGTGAGAGGAGCAGGGGCTGGGCTGCAAGTGCAAGGCCATGCACGGTGTCATAGCCTGCTGCAGCGAAGGTAGAAAGCAGATTTGCTTTTTGGAGGCAGCCTATTAGACTTTGCCTTTAACTCTGATGAGAGCACTGGGTTGGGGGTGGCCCTGAGACCCTCCTGTGCTTTCCTGCATGGCAGAGACTGAACTCACAAGTGAGCCCTTTAATTTGACTACCAAACGCAGGTCATGCCTCCTGTTGCACTTTGATCAATGAATTCCTGGTTTGGGATATCCCATTTGTTGCAGAATGAGATTAAATTGTCCAAATACCCCTTTGTGCTGCAAACCACACCAAGTGAACAGCTTTTGAAAACTGGAGAAGCTCCCTTCAGCCATTGTCTCCTCTCAGACTTCTTCAGTTCTCCGTAACCTTTTTCACTATCTCCTTTCACTACGCTTTAGCTCGTACTGTTCTGCTTAAAGCAGCCCACCTCTCCCTACTCCTTCCCCCTCCTACCTTCTTTCAAGACCTTCTTGAGAGTAAACCACATCCTTAAGTTCCTCTCATTGTTAGAGCCTCCACCACTGCTGCTGTTACGCCTCTTCACTACTTTTTGATCGAGTGGTCTAGTGCAGCTATGAACCTAAACTGCTCTTCAGACGTTCCCATCTGCAGGTGTGCAGACCATCCCCGTAAGCGGTGTTTTACATACGTTTGAACCAAGTTCTCCTCAATTCCACCATATACAACTCAAAACGGTAAATTATTCCTTGCAGTAAGTGTGAGCACTCTGTCAGTGCGTGTTTGTGGTCCTGTAAAAACAGTTTCCTGAACAAACTTCAGGACACTTCAGGGACAGAAAGAAAGAAAAAATTATTCCTGTTTGTGTCATTTACAGTGGCTTAATTTTGTGGTTGTCAATGCTAGATCTGTGCCTTGCTGGCAAGACGTGTAGACATGGTTTTGTGATGGTCTTGGCAGTCCTGGGGTAATGCTTGGACTTGATGTTCTTAAAGCTCTTTTCCAACCTAGTTGAGCCTATGATTCTACGATTCAGCAACTGACTCCGACTTGAGCTAACTGAAGCAGGGGTATGTGACTGAATTCTCATTGATCGCCGGCAGCATTCACACTTGCCTGCAAAGAGCATGGAGCAGTGATCACAAAATCCACTTGGTGACAGTTCTTGCAGACTGCGTCACCTCTATCCTTTGGCTTGCCAAAATTTGTCATTCTATGACTGCAGCCCTCTTTGCACTGTAGGAATGTCTGGGTTTATATCTGTCTTGGGAGAGTTGTCTTGCTATGTGCTAGCAGCATCTCTGTCACATTCAAGTGGACTTTCAGCTTGGTGAACATTTGCTACATTAAGAGGGAGCTTTCTCATTGACCTTGGGATCATGCTGGAGGGAGGCAGACGGTACAGATCTGCTTCTTAATGATCTGTTCCATGTACGAACTCAACCTGTGAAAACAAAATGATTTTGTGGGAGCTGTACTGTCTATGTGGAAAGTCAACAGTGGAGGCCTCTGGACTGAAAAAGATGTGAATCTGCCGTGCTAAACTGGCCAGATGAGGAGCAACAAGAGAAACGCAAGCTATGGGTGTCCCGCAGAAGCCTGTCTTCTACACCTCTCATCGCCATCCCAGCCAAGCCGGAGAATGGTAAGAATTAGACTCGGCCTTGTCATCAGACATGATCCTTCTACAGTCCCCAGGAAACCTGTGTGGCCTCACAGACCCACCGCTGCCTCCCCGGTTATCAACACAGCTCCTCTCTCTTGTTTCAGTTGTGAGCAAGCTTTGTCACGTTCCTGCTTCTTGGAGTCCTTTTCAGCAAAATGGCTGATTCATCACCTTCTTCCCTCTGGGCTTCAGAGAAAGTGTGCCCATGAGGGCAACATTAGCACGGGGCCATGCTGCAGAGTCCCCATTGTCTGGGTTTCCCACGGGAAAAGCGCAGCATCACTTCCAGTAAGCGGTAGCAGTTCTGTGAGCCCCACGTCCAATCAAAGGCTTTTATTTCCCCATCTTCTTGTACACCTGCAAGTCCTCAGAGGCCCTGCACAGCTTTCTTTCCACAGCCCAGGGATATTTTAAGTGTAATGCAATTATCTGTATCACAACAGTTGCTGATATAGCTCTGCTCTGTAAAGAAATGGATGTAATTTGCATTCACATTCATGCTAATTCTGCCCATCTGCTGCTGCAGGTTTGACATTGCTCATGCGAAGAGCATCTCTGAGCTCCCAGGCCTTTGTCTTTTCCCCTTCTCACCCCAGGTGTCTTCCCCCTGTGCTTGCAGACTCCTGTGACACAATGCATTCTGCTGCTCTTTCTGCATCTCACTCCTCATGCCTGGCATACTCATAGCTTCTCCCGTTCACCACAGCACATGCAGCTCAGCACACCGATTGTGTGGAGTTAAAGGCAGAGTGTTCTCATGCCACTCTGCCTCAGGTTTCAGTTTTCACACTGTTTAAGTTCTTCTGTCACATGCACAACATCAGAGCACTACCCTGCAGATATCTAAGCACTTCTGCTCAGTAAATGCCTTGTTAATTCTGGATAGTTCAGTAGCATCCCTGAGTGATTTGTCCCAGATCCCAATTACAACTTAGCCTTTTCTTTTTTCAGAAACCCAGTTAACCAACCCTTTCTGTCTTAGATCTTTCCAGAATACATCTCTGTTTCCATATGCTATTTTTACTCTCTGCTTAAAGCTGTGTCATTCATGTATTTAATACACAATGCAGTGATATCCTTCCAGTATCTGCTGTGCAGTTTCACAGAGAATTAACTCTACCAGCGCTGGCTGACACCTATTGCAAACACCGAGTCCACCAGAACTAGCTATTGGGGAGGTAGGCAACTTCCCAACCAATCATCTTTTTGCTAAACAAGGCTCAGAGGAATTCTTTCACTGTAAATTAAAAGTTACATTCTGACGTCTCTGTAGTGGGAGTCAAAAGCGTGTGTCAGCTATGAAAGCAAGAGAGGAATTTCTTGGATAAAGATGCCTCATTTCCTTTAAATTACTCTGGATAGCCAGGAGGAAACAGCAAAGCTATGGCCCTGCATATTAGAGAGCCAAAAACTTGAGGACGCTCCAGAGCAAGGGCTTACATCAGTTTTCTTGGCAGTCAGATGGAAAGTTGTGGAAAATGTGGAGCAGAGTCAGAAGCTCCTCTGCTTGAGTTAATCTCTTTGAGTTATGTATTGTACTGCATTGGGAGCCTGAGACTCCATGTGGATACCTGACTGTTCCCAGCACAGGAAAAGAATATCTTTCCCTTCACAAAGGAACAGTTTGGGGAACATTGGTCAATTCTCCCCAGTATCTTGTCATGGAAGGGTGAAATTGTAAGGGTAAAAAGACCATATTTGTTAACTACAGGGTAGGGGTAAGTATGAAGGGAGCTTCCCCCTGCTGTACCCTCCTGGCGTTCAGCATGACTCCCTGATGAATCAGATGTTAGCTCAGCCCATACCCACACGTTGTACAATTAAAAAGGGCATTATGTTGATTGTCATGATTGCAATCTGATAAAATAGTAATTAATGCATCATTATGTATTGTCCCTTCTCTTTCTGTCACTTATGCTTACCTACTCTCTATGCCTTCAGTGGGTTGAAATGCTAGAAAGCCCCAGTCCCACAAAGCTGCGTTACAAATCCGCTCAGAGCAAATTCTGCAAGTCAAGCCCATCAGCAGAAGCATTTTTCTGGGGCCTGGCAAACCCAAAAGCTGTCACCAGCACCAGGTTCTTTCATGACTGATCAGACAGCACTAGAGACAAAGGTCCCTGCCATCTCCTCACTCCATGAGGGGAACAAGCAAAGCTGTGGCTTGTCCAGTGTCACCCAGCTGCAGCATCAGGGCTGGGGGCAGCCAGGGTGTCTGTGCAGTTTCACATCTGCAGTTCATCCTCCTGCCATTCACCAGCCAGCCATGGGCAGCAGGCTCAGGCAGGGTGAACCCATTTGGGCTCAGCTGACACTGAGCAGGCTGATTACACCAGCACTCAGTTTGGAGCTGTGTATGCAAAAGCTACTGGTGCAGGCTTACATGGGCCTGGTCCAGAGCATCATTAAATTTAAAAGCTCCCCATTGACCTGACATGGCTTTGGTCAAGCTCTGCAGGATGGGGAAGGGATTGAACAGCAGTGTTCACTGTCTAAGCCAATGCCCTGATCATGAGCCAAGGCTACAGCTCTGGTTTAGTTGGTCAATAATTCTAGGATGGATCAGATACTAGCACAAATTCCACATTGTAATAATTTAAAATACATGTATATGTGTCATGGTTTAGACCCAGCTGGTAACTCAGCACCACACAGCCTCCCCAGGGTGAGATGGGGAGGAGAATTGAAAGAATGTAAACCCCATATACTGAGATAAGAACAGTTTAATAACCAAAATACAGTAGAATATAGTGGTGATAGAAAGAATACTACTACTAATAATAATAGGAAACAACAAGAGAAGAAATTAAAGCTCAGAAAAGACAAGTGATGCAGAATACATCTACTACCCGCTGACTGATACCAGACTCCTTGAGCAGCAATTGGTCCCTTCCAGGTAACTATCACCAGTTTATACACTGAGCATGATGCTCTATGGTCTGGAACATCCTTTGGCTAGTTCAGGCCAGGTCTCCTGTCTCTGCTTCCTCCCAGCTTCCCATGCCTCTCCTCACTAGCAGAGCATGAGAGACTGAAAAGTCCTTGATCAGGGTAAGTGCTACTTAGCAACAACTGAAACGTCTGTGTGTTCTCAGCAGTGTTCTCAGACTAAAGCCAAAACACAGCACTGTACCAGCTACTAGGAAGAAAATTAACAGTTACAGCTGAAGCCAGGACAGTGTGTCTTAGTGCCCAAGATCCATTAGAAGTCCTAAACCAGTCTCTTCCAAAATCCTGTGACCTTTAACCCTTACTCAGACGCATGCTGCAGCATTCACAGCAGGATGGTGCTGGCACTAGCTTTTTATCAGCAGATCTGGTGTCAGGGTGGTGGATAAATGCAATCATTTTGTCAAGGTAATATCCAGAAAGTCACTTAACATTTGATATATAAAACCCCTAGAGTTTTCTGAGAAAGAAAATTCAGCAGTTGCCTGTGTGCTACGAGAGGTTTGGCACGTAAGACACGTAACTCTGCCTGCAGTTGCTTCGATGTAATTAAAGTTCAGGAGTATGAGCCTCGGGTCCCTCCTCTTGTGCCCGGGGGCTGGCTGTGTGCCTTCAGGCACCACAGCCCGGCCTGTGACTAGCAGACACACTCAACCACATCCAGGGCATTTGCCAGGGATCTTGATTTCCAAATCAAAGCCTGCTATGTTGAGAACCTCACCCTTTTGCGGTGCAATGGAGCATTCCCAGAGGGCAGACCAGGCCTTGGGGTCAGAGCTGCCCTGGCTCAGCTTGTGACCTCCAGGGCACTGCCGGGAGCTGCCTGGGGCACCCACAGGAGTCAGCGCCCACCACAGGCTTCTTGGAAACGCTGCAGACGCGGGTGAGCACCTTATACCATGTGGAGGCACCGGTTGTCACTTCCTTCCTCTTTTCCAGGGACAGAAACAGCCACGGCCACACAGGCCTGCGCCCTCCTGCTCCACCCCTGCGTGAATCACACCGGCAGCTGCCCAAGGTGAGAGGGATAATGACAGAAATCCCCCCAGCCAGCCCTGTGTAGGGCGGTTGTGAAGACCTCAGGCCGGCATGTCGCTCATTCACTTCTCCATAACCAGAAAGGCAGCAATAGCTATTGTTTTGTTTGCTAATAACTAATTCATGGTTCATGCAAGGCTGGAGACCAGCTTCCCGTGCTCAGAAAGGGAACGGGTGTGCCACAGGGTTTCGTTTGGTGCTTTGAGACCTCTCCCAGCAATGGAGCCACTGGAGCGCAGCAAAGCTGAGACGAGCCTTCCAGCCCATGCTACCAGCAGGACAGCACCTGCAGACACCATCTCTCAGTGACAGCGGAGAGAGATGGCACACAAAATGAACCCGTTACTGCAAGGGCATCTGCAAGTGACAGCAACCTGGCTGAGGCAGGGCCAGCCCTGTCTGCAGAGTGGGGCAGCTGCCTGTGATGGCTGGGAAAGGGAGTCCTTCTCAGTGCTCCTCCTCTGCTCCTTCCTGAGCCTCACAGATCATGCAGGCACTCAGCAGCTACTTGGCTGTGCCACGATGGAGCAAGAGGTGCAGGGCAGTGGAAAGGCCACCATAGCTATAATTAAGCAGTTACAGCAATGCAAACATATGCACAAAGGTGGAGTAGAAAATGGGAATGCTGTGTCAGAACATGGAATAGAAACCTTCCAGGAAAGACTAAAGTTTTGTAGAAAGTAGAAATGAGAGAGATTAATTCCACATCCCACTGCTTGTGGGAATAAGGAATACTCAAAAAACTAAACATATATAATAAGTCATTTTACAGATGAACCACTGAGCACTTTCAGAAAGAAGGGCTCCTATGTTTATTAATTAATTAAATTTTGTAGCTCATGAAATCAAGCCACCTGAAGTATGGAAGAACTTTAAAATAATACTGCATAAAAAAGAAGAAATTTAGGGTGAATCATCTTGCAAAAGTTATAGAAGTTTTGACGGTTTTAGTTAGGATGATAAGGAACTCCTTTCATGTCTCAAAAGGTATTCTGTCAAAACCTCTTGTTTTCTGTCAAGTTTAAGTCTTTCAGCCTCTTGTTTTTCTTTTTATTTATCTTTCTTCTTGTCTTTTTTCCTTCCTTTCTTCCTTTCTTCTTTTCTTCTCTCTCTCCTTTTCTCTCTTTCTTCCTCCTTCTCTCTTAATCTCATTCTCTCTTTCTCTACCTTCTACCCCTTTCTGCTTCCTTTTTATTTTTTATTTCCTTCATCCCTTAACAAAACGGAAATGAACTCACA